>AFIY01000149.1:0-32402 GCA_000223825.2 Zymoseptoria passerinii SP63 | reverse complement strand
TTACGATAGACGTAACACTAGCGCACAAGAGTCGTAGGAGCCGAGACGTCTCGCCTTCTAATCTTATAACTACGAGGACTGGATATTGCTAGTTACTACCTTATAAATTAATGCCGGTAGTAGTATAGTGCTATCTATATAGATAGCCGTAATTAATATAATCTACTCGCGGTTACTATCTTAGATATTGCCGATAAACGAGCCTAAGAGCGAGTATACCTTTATAAATACGCGCTTTATCTTCTATAGTATACTAATTAAGAAGCCCTTCTCGTCTATATTGTAGGTATTACACTACTCGATATTGTATTGCTCTTTCTTCTACTTAATAAGGTCGAAATACGCCTAATAATGCTTCGTAGAATCCGCCTTCTTACGGTTCTTATCTAGAGGGTTAAGATATCTCGAATCGATCGCATGGCCGTGTCGTAATACGAATTCGCCTACCTGGGTAGCGATATAGGCTACGAGCGTACGCTCTTGCTGGTGTGAAAGAATTATGTTATTCTCGTTGCGCTTAGCTATCGATTTGGTTACTCTACAGAACTGTTTAGATAAAGCGGTGCGGTCGACGCTATACTTCCTTCCTACTGCCGAAAAATTCTTTACATCCGCCTCTGCTACCTCCTTCAAGGCGGCCTCCATTGGTGTTATGGTTGTTGTGCATTAATTCATTGAGCACCGGCCAGTCTTCTATGCCGCCGTCCGACTGCGCGAGTTCCATAACGATTCTCCCGTCACGTTAGCATGGACGAGCGTTTGGCACGTCTGAAACAGCCGACGATTTTATACTCACTCCATTGGAGAGTGTTCGCCGAGGCTTCTGCTAGTATTGCAGGAGATCAATGCCATAGCGATCTCGACTTTACGGCTTGTATATTGCCAACAAAAGAGCGGCTCGCCATGCAGTCATCGAGTGCAGTCAAAATTGAGGCTGGAATGAAGACATGAGGAGAAGCTAAGGAAGGTGACTACGACCGTGGAGGTTGTAATTGACGCATGGAAGGAACGGTCCGTCGTACGATAGTTCTATGCACGATCCGTAATGGGACTTTCCGGTGCAAGAGCTTGTTAAGATGCAGCACAGCTCTTGGGGATTGAGACACGCACATTACTACCTTACCCAGGCAGATACTGGTCGAGTCCAACTTGCCAACCTCCGCAAATCGAGAAGCCACCAAGGACCACCCCCACGGACGGCAAGCGGAGAGGAGCTGCCCTGAACTCTCAAGCACAAAATCTTTCAGACACATCTGCCAACCACCTGGGCAACGATCCGGCCTCGGTCTGTCTGCAGTAATGTCTCGAGTTTCTTGACCCAACAATGGAAGCGCAAACAGATCCGTGGAATCCGTCTCGATCACCGCAGATCGAGGGTTCTTCTTCACCACTCCGACGCACCAACTCGGCGTCGACCGGATCGAACACCCGCGCCGCCCATGTAATTCACTCAGGAGACGCACACACATCTTGCGCTTGACCGCTTGATATCGACTCTAACACGCTCGTGCTCAACGTAAGCGGCCGCACACTTTGCGAAGATGGCGCCATCCATACGGTAGTCTCGATACCTGAAGTAGAAGTCGCTATCTCAAAAACCAACCCCATCTTCGGAAGCGCAACTTTCCGGTGCCACGTTCCTCAACGACCCGTCCAACGCGATGGACGACGTGGTCGATTTTGTTCCGCGGGACTGTGTGCCTGATGCCATTTCTCTTCTGGCTGTAGTTCACAACCAAGTTCTGGAGACCACATGGATGTTGTAAGGTATGATCTCGCTCTCTGGAACAGGGCCGAAGGACTGAATGAGACATCCAAGGAGAGCAAGCGTGATTTAGATGCCGTTGGCCATCGTCTGGGGAAACGCATGTCCGTACACGCTTTTTATGGCTCCGCCCACGGTTGAGAGCAGGAAGCACTGCCAACGAGCGGAATTCTTTAGGACAATTTCTTTCCAACCTGGAATAGAAGGCGAGGCTTCTTACACTTCTAAAGTGTCTTCCGCCAGCCTGCATAGGATTATCATCGGAGCATCCGTGATAGGTGCAATCCTGTACGTGGACAACGCCTCCAAATTTGGCAGCCTGGACTCTTCCTTGCTGTAAGCAAACAGGTCTTTGACGACGCCGTTCTCCGTCGATTGGACACTCACCTCATGAGTAGATCGAATCAGCGTCTGGCTTCAGAGTCACACGATGCATTGTGCCGACAAAATTCCATGAGAATACCCTTCACCTCTCCCTCTCTTCCGATGCTGAAACAGGCCTCGAAGTGAGGGACAAATTTGATCTGCGAAAGCGTGCTCCGTCAGCATCAGCAATTTACTCTCGAAAGCATGCATTAGAACTCACCAAATCGATTCACTGGACTGCGTCCTCACAGCCCTCGTCTGAACATGCAAAGATCTGGCACTGTCCGGACTTCCAATGTCTCCGAATGGGCGAGATGGTCCTTCGCGAACATACTGATGCCTAAGGCATTCAGCTTACTAAGCCATCACTGGGTCGATTTGAGCCGCTGAAGGTGCTGGCGTGCTTGTCACACTCATCTCAACACGTCTTTTGCACAGTCTGAAACACCCGCATCGACACACATCGATGTGCTGATCAACGCGCCAGATTAGACTCGCCCATACCTGTCCAGCCATTCCTGGTCCTGAGATGAAGCGACGATCACTCTCGGAGACTTTCTCTCTGCTCGGCGCTTAGAATTTCAGCACCATTGGCCCTCCCCTCCTCCCCTCCTCCTCTGCTACAGATCCGCTCTGAACAGCTGCGGGAGCATGTTTCAAGAATCTGCTTCGAGATGCCTGGAGTCGCCTGTGTCCACTCAACCGGTGTTGGCAACCCCATTTCTAGGTGAGGATTCGCGGCCCGCTGCTCGATGGAGGACTCCGTTGCTGTTCCTGTCGCTATGTTGTGGTCAGCATGCAGGCACACGCTCTGGCGCCAGAGATTCAGCCTTGCGACTCGCGCGGGAACGGCGTGAAGGTATGTCGGGAACGTGGTCTACTGGTATCTTTATCTTCTATCGCATTCAAGCAATTCCCTTTCCTTCTTGTTCGTCGGTCGCACTCTGCAATCTTCTCCGTGGGCGGCGCGCTCTTTCTTTCCATTTCTATTGCTCTGCAATCATGAATGTGTGATTCTTTCATCATGGCTTCGAACAAATTCTTTACGTGGACGAAGGGCGACAGGAAGCATGTTTCAACCGGCATGATTCCCATTCCAATCGAGTACATCTCCATTAAAGGGATGGAACATGGCCGGACAACCAAAGTGAGTCTTCTACTCCATCTGGCGACGGCGTGTAGTTGACCGACTCTCAGCGTTCCAGCAAAGCAGGGCGGAAGCCAATATCTCTGGATTTCGCGCGGGATTTCGGACCGAACACCAGCAGCAGAAGCAGTGACTCAATCGCACTCCACGATGCGGCGATCAAATCGGCCACGAGTCTCATAGCTGTCATGAACGACATGCTCAAGTCGCCTCCGCCCAACGCACACTTCCTATCTGCGCAACAAGCGGAGGGCAGCCAGCCCTGGCACGGCAGACCTCGCTCGAGAACAGCGCCATCGACACCGATGTTCGAGGCACCGGGAATGGAGCCAGCCGAACTCGAAGGATCAATACCTGCATGGCCCGAAGAACATCGATGCGGCGAGAGCACTCCGTTGAGACCCCTACATCTTTCTGCTGCATTTCCAAGACGCTCTTGTGACAGCTACTCTCGAACCTCTGCCAATCTACGTGCGAGCGGGACCAGGACTCCTCGAAAGCAGACGAGTTCGTATCGGCAACGCAAGCCATCGACTTCGCATACTTCCAACACGAGCGAGGACACCCTCGTGGGAAGTGAGAATGACCCCTCGCCATTCACGAGGCGACCATCTCTGAAGGACATGCAAGCACAGCAAGTTCGGTCTGATAGTGCCGGCTGCGTTACCACAACAACTCAACCCATCACCGAAGAGCCGATGACAGCGCCACCAACATACGACAGCTATCGCCCAGCATATCATCCGACAAATACGGACGAACTCATCGCGCAGATCATGGCCCTGCGAGCTTCTCACGATGCACATATCGAGTCGCTGAAGAAGGCACATGACCGAGACGTGGAGTCGCACCGATCTTATATTGACATCCTAGAAAGGCAGCAAGCAAGTTTGCCAAAAGCGTCGCATTCTATAAAAGGCCCAATTGCCGTTGACACGGCTTCAACCACGGGTATCACCAATGAAGTTCAAGCGTCGATCATTAGCTCCAACAACCCAACCAAGTCCGGACGACGGTCCATTGACAGCCAGAGCAGAGCCTCGTCGGACTTAGTCTCTGCTGAAATAGAAGCCTTGAAGCTCAAGCTGAGCCTCGCCAACAGAATGCAGGCTGAATACGGCGAAGTCAAGACTGAGCGAGACCTTCTTCGAGACCTCAATGGCAGCAATGAAGGGGAGATATTACAGCTCAAATCGATTGTTCGCAAAGCAAAAGATAGCGAAAATTCAATGCTGGAAAAGATTGCTGGCCTCGAAGCAGCACTGTGCATCGCCAACGCCGAACGGACGGATGTGCTGGAAGGGTTTTACGAAGCTCGCAATCGCGCCAGATCCTTGTCTGACCAGCAGAAGCTGCTCATTGAGGAGCGCGATCAGGCGAGAGAGCGATTGTCGAGCATGGACCCGCAGTGCACAGCAAGCATTTCAGCAAGCACTTCGTCCGGACCGGGCATCGACACTGCGGCTCAACAACAGCTGCAGTCCGTCGCTGCCATAGAAACTCAGCAGCAGGAACTGGACGATCTCCGACGAATATTAATCGAGAAAGATGCTCGAATCCGCGAGCTCACGAGGCTCAATCTAGATACGACAGGCATTGAAGAGAACGAAGCTCTCATCCGACAACTCGAAGCCTGTCAAAATCAGCTCAGCACCGCACAAGCAGATCGAGATCAGTACAACGATTTGCTACATGCTGAGCTTCGGCGGCAGTCGAGATCCATTGCCATTAAATTGAAGGCCGCCACGCCGCAAATCAATGATGAGGCTCGATCTGCCACAACGCAGAGATTGCAGATCTTTCAGACGGAGCTCGATGATCAGAGCCAACGTACAGCAGAACAGCGTTGCCAATATCTCGAGAGGGAACTCAAACATCTCATACAAGAGATCGTCCTCTATAAAATGGACGTCCGCGGCTACAAGAAAGACCTGAAGAAAGCCCGGGCACAGATTGACTCCATGAAAAGCCAGCAGCAACGGCCGCCAACACCAAATAGTTTGGACAGCAGTGTCGACTCCAGTCGCCCATCGTTATCTGAGCAGGACTCTGGTCTGGGAATCTATCTCGCTCATCAGCCCGAAATTGACATGCCCACCCGCCATCTCGTCCCACCTCGCAAAAACCGACACAGCTCCGCTGCTACCTCTCGACAACGAGAACCAGCCACTACCACCATCATGTCGACTCCCAGTCCCGCTCCGCCTCGCAGTGCCAGACTCACGCCTGCAGTCCACAAGGAACTTCCCGCTACGCCATCTGTCCCGACCGCACATTACCCATCGACCGAGCCGGACCAGCCTATAATAAACCGAGCCGAAACGATTCGCTCTCTTTCCGACTCCATCATCTCTTCGTACGCTAAACGAGGCACGCCCGAGACGATCAGCGAGAACTTCCCACCTCCGCTTCCGCTGTCGACGGCGAGGTGGAGAAGTACAGGACCGGCGGCATATGTGGATGGAAGTGCAGACGCGAGTGCTCAAGATAGGTCCGAGATGGGACAACGAGGTGCCAGTGCAGTGGCGGTGCCTGTTCTGAGGTTCAGGAGAGGTATGGTCAGGACACCAGTACTAGGTTGAGTGGAACGACAGCGTAGTTGAAGGGATAGGATGAGGATGAAGTCATGAAGCGAAGTCTGTTGTTGGCTAGCAATGATGATAGGCTGGATCTCGAGGACATAGATACTGCTCGTGCGAAAGAATAATCGACTTTTGATGCTCGATTGAATATGAGGTTGAGTGGTAAGTAGCCGCTGGAAGCAATACACGCTGGACTACGACTGACTTTGGTCATCACCTTTACCTACAGGAGAGTATCCATGTGCTGTGCCGAACATTCACTTCAGCGGACACACACCATGGCCGGTATAGAAGCTGTCCGCTCATGTAACCATGCGTCGAGCTTGAGAACTCAGGCCAAGCAGGCAGCCACATCACCATTACTATGCCACGTCGCTTGAGACTATTACGACCTGGTTGTGGTATCATCTGTCTGCGCAAGAACCGACATCATGGTCGAAGATCACTTTCAAAAGGACTAGCCAGAAGAGAGACAAACAAAACCTAACAAAATTTCCTCATCACCTCCACCAGCACCATCATAACCATCGCCTGCCCATACGGCATACTCGTGACCGGTACATCCTTGTAGTGCTGCAAATCGTGTCCCATGGCCGTTCCAAAACTGACACATTGCAGCTCTCCGTTCGCATCGATCAAGTCCACTACCGCGTGAACAGCCGCCCAGGCATCTTTCTCAAACTCCTTACCGATGTACCTCTTCCTCACTGCTTTTAACATGCCATATGCGATGCCAGCCGTCGCAGAAGCTTCGACATAGCTCCCATCAGCCTCGCTCACGTCCAGTAGCGTCCTCCAACAACCAGAGGGATCTTGCAGCGCTCCAAGGGCTTCGCATTGAGAGGTCAGCGTGGCCAACAGGTGCTGTCTGAAAGCATCATCAGGGGTCAATTCCAGGAGCTCGATGAACTCTGGAATCACAATCGTCAACCACGCATTTCCTCTTGCCCATCTTGCTCTGGCAAAGTTATGTCCACCACCACCTGTGGCTGAAGCATCAAACTTCCACCCGTGGAAGAACAGCCCCGAGGAAGGGTCGAATAGATACTTGATATGCACCAAGAACTGCAACTTTGCCTCTTCAATGTAGTATGGCCGACCCAGCACTTTCCCGATCTTGGCCAGCGGCAGAACAGTCATCATCAAAGTGTCGTCCCACAATTCTTGTTCGTTCTCGTCGACGTAGGTGATGTGCTGCATACCCCCGAAGCGAGTTCGCGGAAGTTCGTACATCGCCCACTCCGCCCAGGAGTCGAGCCACGGAAGGTATGTCTGGTCTTGAGTCTTTTCGTATAGACAGGCGAGAGTGAGCATCACGGACATGGTGTTGATGTTCTTTGTGGTTCCGATCTCGAGCTGGGTCTTGAACCAGTCTTTGATGATTGAGAGAGCTTTGGCAGAGTTGTTCAGAGTGTGGTACTGCCACAGGCCGTAGAGACCAATGCCATGTCTGAGAGGATGTCAGGCTGGAACATTTTACTTGCGTGGTGAGAGACGCTGACGTCCATTCCCAGTGATTCCATCCTTTGGTGTCGATTACTCTGCCGTCTGGAAGACGAAGCAGGAACTGACCCGTATCATCCTTGATCGAGACGAGATTGTCGATGAGGAGCTCGATTTTGCTCTGCACATCTCTGGTGGCGAGACCTGCAATTTGAACTGGTTGTTGTGGCATGCTCATCCACCGAATGTCGACTGTTGACTTCAGAATTAACTCCGTCTTCAAGTCGAAGCTCGGCCGTGTCTATACTCGACGACCAGGAACATGATCCTACTCGCTACATCTCGTACCGACGTGCAGGATCATGGCCGACTCCACTGAAGCTTCTCCGCATGCAATGCATCTTGGCCAAGAGTTCACCCCAGATCGTTGGTCGAGCTTGATGATTTCTGCATTCGCTTCTCACGATGATTTCTTCCGCCAATGACACGAAACGCACAGCACCGCTTCGGGGGGATGGTTGAAGTCCCAGAATCCTTCGCCAGCGAAGGTCAGACGTGTTCACAAATGCATATAAGCACATGGCTCTTGATGATGTTTCAGCTCCCAAACAATCTCCTGCGAAGGTCCTCGCAAGTATGGCACCGCCCAGCAACGAGGCAATGAATGTGGATCGTCCCATCAAGCATGCTCATGGACACCGTCAGCCCACCGACAAGGGCCTTGGAACATCTGAGATCGAACGAGTGATGACACCCGACGATATCCAGAAAGACGCTCAAAACTACAACCGCATCGATGTAAGCCCTGTGCCAGCCGAGAACCAGACAGATCGCACCTGACGACAGCCAACCTTCCGCAGGCCGAAGTCGCCAAATACACCGACACCGCGCGTATCGACATCTCTCCCGCCGAAAACCTCCGCCTGCGAAAGCTGATCAACAAACGAGTCCTAACCATCATGGTCCTGACATACTTCCTCCAAGCTCTCGACAAAGGCACCCTATCCTTCACCTCCATCATGAAACTACCCGAAGACTTGGATCTCCAGAAGCAGCAATACAGCTGGCTGACGACCTGCATCTACGTTGCCATCCTGATCGTCGAGTACCCCATCAACTGGCTCATCCAGCGACTTCCCATCGCCAAGTTCCTCGGGGCCTGTATTGTGATTTGGGGCAGTGTGTTGGCCTTCCACGCCGCGGCGACGGATTTCGCTGGGATTTGTGCATTGAGGACGTTGCTGGGGATTTTCGAGGCGGTCTGTCAGCCGACGTTCCTGATTATGTCGGGAATGTGGTATCGCAGGGAAGAGCAGGCGATTATTGTGGCTTTTTGGTACTGTATGAATGGGGCGTGAGTCGGACCGTGGCATGTCATTCCCCGCGTCGAGCGCTGATGGTCCTCCAGACAGCAGATCGTCGGCGGCCTTTTGGCGTACTGCTTCTCGTTGATACCTCGCGGCGGAATATTGGAGTCCTGGCAGGCAATTTTCATCACTTATGGCGTCTTGTCGGTCCTCTGGGGCGTCTTCGTAATCTGCTGGCTGCCTGATAGTCCGATGCGAGCGAAGTGCTTCTCAGAAGAGGACAAGCACCTCATGGTTGAGAGAGTCCGGGCGAATCAGACTGGTCTCCAGAACAAGAAGTTTCGGATTGAGCAGATGAAGGAGGCGTTCCTTGATCTCCAGTGTTGGTGCTACTGCTTGATAGCTTTCTGCACGACGTTGCCGACCGGCGGTCTTGGTGCCTTTGCGAATGTGAGATTCTCCGGATAAGCAATAGAATATGCCATACTGATTTTGCGGACAGATCATCATCACCGGCTTCGGCTTCACTGTCCTGGAGACACAACTGCTGGCCATGGTGCTCGGCGCCTTCATCATCATCACCTTGTTCAGCTCGTCTTGGTTGGCGAAGAAAACACACCAGAACACCATCGTGATGGCTTGTTTTTGCTTGCCGTGAGTCGTGGGATCCATGCTCTGGTCGAACCAAAATGACTTAGTATCCAATAGGTCGTTTGCAGGCACTATCGTGTTGATGACAGTCGAAAACACCCATACCAGCAGCACCGAAGCTGGACTTCTGTTGTATGTTCAGCGCTGTCCATATTTAATCAGATCATCTTCGCTGACCTTCATCACCAGCTCGTACTACATCATCCTTTCATTCTGGGCAGCTCAAAGTCTCGGCATGAGTATGCTCTCCCGCAACGTCGCCGGTCAGACCAAGAAATCGGTAGCAGTGTCGATGAACTTCGTAGCGTGGGCGACAGGAAATGCGATCGGTACGTTCAGTCCACCCCCTGCTTTGATCTCCAGAAAAGCGCGACTGACCCCGAAGTAGGACCGCAAGTCTTCCTCTCCTGGGACCGACCACGATATTTCATCGCCTTCTCCACTCACATCGGCTGCTACACCCTCCTAATCTTGACGCTCTTTGACGCTCTTCGTATTGCGCTGGTATCTTCGCTCACAGAACAAGAAGCGAGATGCCATAGCTGCGGCAGGTGTTCCAGAAGCCCAGGATGAGAAGATGGTGCGTGCTTTTGAGGACTTGACTGATAAGGAGAACTCCAACTTTCGGTATGTGTTCTGATTCAGTGATGGTGCTGGGATGGTGGAGCTGTACCTGGCAAGGGTTCTCAGTAGTCCGTCGGTATCTGACAGGACAAAGCCGTCAAAGGGATCTTCTCATCACAACTCATCTCTCCCCTGCGCCTTCAAACCGGGATCCTCGATGACCTTCCTCTCGGCCAAATCATACTTCTGCCCGTTCCTCAGAAAGTAGAATCTGACATCCCTCGGCGGCACAGTCTTCAACTCAGCCCCTTCATCGGAGTAAAAGCTCCCATCGTAGATCAACGCATACGTCCTGCCAAAGACCTCCGCTTCATTCCCCTGCACAATCAACGCTGTATCCTCATCCATCGCAATGCCAAGCAGTTCAGGATGCTTCTTCAGAATATCAAACATGTCGAAATGTCGGTTGCGGACCAGAACGTGCTGATCAATCGCCGCGTTGCTTAGGTACCCGAATCCAACGGTATGGTCGCCAATCATGACTTGATTGTTCGCCGTATCTCCACGAGCGAGAAAGGATCCCTGAATACTGGCTCCGGCACTACTACCGGAGATGACACCGCCTCGATCGAGGACGGACTGAAACGCAGCTTCGGACTTCGTCCCAGCATACGCATCAACAAGTCTCCACTGCCGTCCTCCACCGAAGAAGATGCCTTTCGCTTCCTTGAGTGGAGCGATGAAAGCGTCCGTGTCCGCCACAGCTGGGTCGTAAGTATGCAAAAGTGTTACGTTCGTGGCACCCAGCCGGCGAAAAGTCGTTACAGGAGCATAGGTGTCATTGTAAGTCTCTTCGCCGCCGGCGGTTGGAATGACGACGATAGGTGCGGAGAGACCACCGGCTAGAGTGATGATTTTCTCCCAGATTGAGTCGGATTGGAGGTTGCCGCCAACGACTACGAGGTGGCCGTTTGCAGGGCCGACTGTGGTGTTTGATGGAACGGCGCAGTCGGATGAGGCCATGCTGGCGGTGGTGAGTAGAATGCTCAGCACAAGGGTTGGGAGATGCATGGTTGGTGACAATTTCTGGGAGAGGAAGGGGCGGTGTGGAGTGGACAAGAGAACGTTGTTGCCGCTAGAACTACCGCTCAGACTTATACCATGACGATATGCTGATGCCGTGCGGCAACATGGCTATCGGCGTATATCGCGCCATTGCTGCCCTGTACTGATCACCGGCGACTGTCCCAAGGAGGAAGGTAGTAAGTGTAGTCTTGTCTTGGAGTTGTTCGTTGAATTGGCGTCGCTGTCTTGGCGAACCACCCCTTGTTCTGTATAGCAGCAAGGATGAAGGCAACAGGATCAAGTGGGCAGTCCGGCGAATTGAACAACAACGAATGAACAGCTCCGGCGCGATACGAGAAATCAGTCCTTACCGCGAAGGCTTCAAGCGTGTAAGACATATAGTCGCATGACCGGAGGGAAGGTTTTTGTCCTAGGGTATAGATAACGAGCAGCCAGTAATTTTCGATAAATCGGCCGTAATTCCTCCCATCCTTGCAGTATAACCCCACTCCCTCGCATTTGGGCACGATAACTTGGGGGATTACTAAACACCGTGCGGTTGAAATCTAAATCCTATATAATACCTTAGGTATTATCGATATTATAAGCGCTAGTATCGTTTTTAAGATCGCTAGCCTTATTTAATAAGCGCTAGCGTCGGTTTAATAGGCGTCGGCGTCGCTTTAATAGGTATTAGGCCGGTTTTACTAGCGGTAGTAGTAGTAGCGGAACTCGAGGGGAGGGGGAAAGAACTATATAGGAAGTAGGGGGGCGCTAGTTAGCTAATTAGTAGTCGATTAAACGAGTCTCTTATAATACATTCGTTGTCCACTATACCGTAATATATATACTATTATAGTTGTCGCCAATACCTATTAAATAAGGCTAATACTAAATTTAACTATATAGTATTTAGCAATCCCCGATAACTTACTTATTTCTCTTAAGTCTCGTCTTATAATTAGCTTAAACTAGCCCTCTAGAATCGATATAGTATAGCTTAGGAGTAAGTTAAACTTTACCCGACTCGTTCCTTAATACTCTTATACTACTACTTAACCTTAAATATACTCTTATTAGCACTAACACTATATATATATATATATTACATATAATAAAGTTACCTTGCGATTTACAAGTGTACTGTCAACTATAATAATCACAATGCATTCCGGCCACAAGCCCGAAGTACGTCGTACAAACACTTTCCTTTGTGTCGTATAGGTACCTTACGTGGGGTGCCTTACCTCAGCCGCTGTACATATTTAAATTTAGAGTTTCCTAGCGCAGCGTCTCAAAAGCCTAACTGGCCCACCACATGTATACCTTAAGATACCTCTTGACATACCTTATCTGACAGTATCGGAATAATGTCATCTTTGCGCCGGCATCCAGAGGCCGTCTGAACATCCGTCCTCCTGGAACCTCTCGACCACGGAACTCCTCCGGACCTGGGACAACGCCTCAACGGCCCGTCACCGATCATGCCCGACGTACAACTCAGAACAATGCATCGGCTTATGCCTTGACCAAGGAGACCAGCAGTGGCGACAAAGACGTCGCTGAGGTGACGGATACCATGGCCATGCTGTCGCAAGAGAACACTCCTGCTGCCGAGGAGCAGGTCCCTCGTACCGTCAGAGCACCCACCGCCGACATGTTGACTGGTCTGTCTCGGGAGCGTCGAAAGGAAATGGAACTGGATGCCTTGTCTCAGCAGAAGAGAATTGCGGCCCAAACGCCACATGAAGAAGAGATGCAGAATGTCTTGAAGTTGCGGTCCAAAGTTGCCGAGCCCGCGGACGAAACCATGCTTGACGACGGCGAGGTCCGGGACGAAGAAGAAGTCCAGTCAAGCACGCTCCGCGGTTCGACCGGAAGCCAGCAACAGCCATGGTCTCAGCCTACCAGTCACGTCCACGGTCATTCTCCGAATACCATCTGGGGTTCGATTCCAAGTCAGCATGCTCCACGATCCGTGCAGCCAACTCAAGCTTCGCAGCGTACAGAGCAGCCGGACCACGATATGACACGAGAAGAGTCCACTCTTTTCGTGTCCCAAGTATCCCGTCGTGGATCAAGTCCAAGCCAGATACCGCCTTTCTCCAAAACGCAACTTGAAGAAATGCGCCACGAGAGATAACAGCGGCAACCTGAGCAGTCTCGGCAGCAAGAGGACAGCGTGACAGCCGCAGACTGGACGCTGTTTGAGCCTGGACCTCCAACACCGGCGTACCTCAACGTCGATCAACCGATCATTGAGCTATCAGCTGGTCCGGCCGGTCAGTCTAAACGCCAGGACCCTGTGACAGCTTCCCAGGCTGAGCGAGACGTACTGAACAAAGTTCGTGCGAGAGAAGATCAGCGCTATGAGCAGGTGAGTACACCTCGTGCACAGAAGGCGTTAAACATTCCAACTGACAATTCCCAGGACAAAGAATGGTTCCCCCCAAAATCCAACAAGAAATCCGAAGAAGAGATCATCATGGAGCCCGATTCCGAGTCCCCATCGACGAAGACTCCATTGTCGTCATGAGGCCGACCCCAAAGGTCATCCGCCAGCTCACCTCACCTACCAACAACAAACGCCGCTCCGCATCTCCACCGCCGGCTCAAACGGCCGAGCCCAAAAAGCGCAAGTCCATGGGATACCGTCGCATCAAGACCAAAAGATACGTCAAACTGTTTCCTGGCTCCTCCACCCGCCGCGAGAGAGATCAATCCATCTCCGACATCAACAAGAACTGGGGTGTTCACCACATGGTTGAGATCCTCCCGGCCTCGCTGTGGCCGAAGCGAGAAATGGAAAATGAAGTCATGGAGCCGAGGGACTGGCCGAATACGCTGCTCACGAAGATGGTAAAGTTGAGTCAACTCACGGCCGGGAGGGGGCATGTAGTCCGGGGAGTTGTCTAGGAACTCGTGAAGGACAGGGGATTCGGAGAAGGAAGGTTGTTCTTTTCTGAGGATGTGGACGCGGTTATCAAGGTTTTCGAGGAGCAAAGGGCTGATACGCCGGTCGAAGAAGCGGCCACAGCAGTCGGTGCTGGACAGGAGGACGATGTCCAGATGCAAGTGGAGGAAAGTGCCGGCGAGCCGAGTGAGGAGGAGATGTACACCTCCACCCCTCCACGCCCAACGACCGCGACTGCTCCAGAAGCCACCGTCGGTATCACCACGCCAACCTCCGCCTCCACGACCAATGCCGGAACCACGACACCACCCGTCGTCGGAAACACAACCCCATCTCTCATCCCATCGCCCACCAACCCTGTGTCCCCCTTCTCAGCTTCATGGAAGCCCACCTCCCTGGCTGAGATACAGAGCACGCCAGTTATCGACCTAATGAAACTCCGCTACCTCACCGGAGAACAGAGCCGTAAGATATCCCGAGAATTGGCTTTCCGCGGCAACGAACACGGAGGCCGATCTCGGGCCGACTTGAAGGGCCTGTGCGTCGAGGAATTGCTGGCGCTACATGACCTGTGCAGCACCGAGTTGACCGTTATGAAGGACGAGATCGTGGGGAGGATGGGGGCGCGGGGTCAAGACGGTGTGTAAAGGGAGAGCGGGTGGGAACATTGCGGAGGATGTGGATGATGACGCTACTCAACTGAAAGTCTCCCCTTTGGAAGGATGACGGAGCGAATGACGATACGGTCGAGGACGACACTATTATGGAGGATATCAACATCACTGAAAACGTAGCGCTGGGTCTGCAGAGCTGTCAATATGAGAATTATTCAGTAAACGGGTCCTCATAATGCATAATTCAATTCAACGACGTCTTCATAATTCATAATGAATCCTGCGTCGCATAATGACAGCTCTGTGGGTCTGCACGACTAGATCATGATCTCTTTGGGACTGGACTCGAATTGGAAATGCCCCTCGCCGAACTTACGGCGAATCTCTCTCTCTTCATCTCTTTCTTTTCGCGGTCGGTATCGGTGGGATTGCTGAGTGAAACGGACGGACCTTCTTCCTATCTCGAGCGCTCAGCTTCGGTAATAGCCTTCGACACCCACCGTTCAGCTCCACGTCTGATTGCGGCGAACAAGTTCCGCTGAACCTATGATGGAAGTTATCTCTTGATCGGGCGGCTTGAGGAGTTATCGTTATATTTCGAGCGGGGTTCATCGATGCAAAATCCAAAAACATGTCTTTCCTTATTTTAAAGTCCAGCTATGGAGTAGCTATGCAATGCACTTCGGCTAGTCATCGCGCAGTGTCTCACCTCTCATCTTTTCAGACTGACATGCCAGAGTTGGGTCTGCATGCTTCCCGCACGATTCCACCTCGAGAATACCTAGGCTGTCCTTACATGGTAAAGCTAGCTCTGTGCAAACTACACGCAGGACATGCTATACATCACGTTCGAACTCGATTCGATCACGAAAGGCCCGAGTCGTAATAATTTCCAAGAGACTAACACAGCTATGGATATAGTTGATGTGGTCGCCTATTAATCAGCCTGTCTCGAGCTAAACGCACAAGCTAGCGCTTAGTTCCCGCCAATAGCGTCCGCCGAAGTGAATCCGTGAACACAAAAACAAAGCGGACCTTTACCGCTCACGAAACTTTGTCAATCGCCAAGATCTCTCGGCCTTACTCTCCTCAAACACCCGGGCGTGAACGTCGAGCTCCACATCCTTCCCCGCCGTCGCCAAGCGTCCCGTCTAATCTCCCCTGGCGACCATGCATTGTTCCTGCAAAGCCCTCCGACTTGGCGCCACTGTGTTCCTTAAGAATGTCGTCGGCTCCCTACCATTGGGACCCCAGATGTAGCGGGGCAGATCGTCGTAGTTCTCCAATGTTAGCAGGATGTGCTCCGAAGACGCCAAGATCTCGACGGCGAGGCTGACCAATTTCGGCATAGCCAAAGGCATATTGATGTGTAGCCCATGATCTTCAATCTCGCCTATACAGAAGGGCTCGTACCAAGGAGAGTTACTCGCACATGCTTGACTTTGGCGATGTACTCCGATCTTTCGCCTTGAGCCAGTGGCAGTTCATGGTGGGGTCCAGTGCGGTGATTGCCAGTCTTGCGATGTACGGCATAGCATGTTGAGGCGGTCGAGGTCCGACCCCGTGGTGAGATCTCGTGCACAGTCTGCAGATGCGACGTCCCGTGTCATTTCGTGAAGTGACGACTCTTCGCGAGTACTGACCTAGGTCCGATCCTACGCCTCTACATTCGTTTAATCGTAGGTCGGTATTGAGACAAAGAGTCGGCATTGCCTCATAATGTACAGGCGGAGCTCCGCCGAAAGGCCCATGAAGCTTGCTTGTGGGGAGGTGCCGCTCGAATCGTCGCCGGTCGGCTCGAAGTTGGCTATCTACTTAACCGCCGTTCTAGCTCCGAGAGTTTTAAAACGGGTTAAGTATCGCGGAGGGCTGGCAGCCGCGTTACCTTTAATGCTCGATGTATCGGATTGCGCCATTTGATTATAGGAAGGGAGAATCGAGAATAGGTCGAAGTTGCGTAGAGGCCCGGACAAAAGATGGTATGCTTGAAAGAGAACCGAGAGATTCTTGGACGCGTAGACAAAGGAAGAACAAAATGCTTTCGTGTTGCGGGGAAAGTCATTGTGTTGTCATGCTTCGCTGCGCCAGACAGTCTGACGGTCCAACCGTTAGCCTCTCTCGTGAATAGTGAAGTGAAGTAAAGTCAGCACAGAATTCGCTCTTGCCCCCTTTCCCGAGCGTCCGCTGTAGCTCCTTGCGACGCCGATCGCAACGTCCTTCGCATTTGCTCTGCTTGAACGGACTGCTGAAGTGGCCAGCATTTGCCAGGAACCATCCCTGCGTAACGATGGCGATGAGATGAATTCACAAAGATAAAAATGTCGATGGTGTCAGGAATGAAGAAGAAAGAATGGAAAGACTGAAGTTTAGTCTACCGAAAGTCTAAATCGTGAAGTGAAACTGCGGCACAACAGAGAGAGAGGCACAGTACATCGGGCAGCCATGGAAGGCAAAAGTGCCCAACGACAGGGAACGACAGTATTGAGAGACTCCAAAGTGAGCATACATCTACCAATCATACTACATATCTCATGCCCATCAAATATGCTCCCACAAACCGACAATCAAACGCCAACAAGTAATCTGACCTCGCAAAACCGGCCACCATACAGACGCCGCGGTCATCAATTCCCACACCGCACCCTGTCCCGTTCATTGCCTCTCAAACATGAACCGGCGGCAAACTCCCTACCATAAAGACGTCAGCGAGCTCCCCTCAAAAACAAACTCCCATCGAAGCACTCACATCCCAAGGAAGAAAGTGATCACACACCGGAATACAACGAATCCGCCAACCACTCCCGATTATCATCACCATCCACCTGTCCAGCTCTTGCTCCTCTCCGACCAGCTCCATCTCGCATACTCCAGCCCCTGACCAAGTCCCCGCTCTTCGCGAAGAACAGTCTCAACTTCTCGCCAAAGCGCTTGAGGTGAAACTCCGTCTTGCTCATTCCAACGCCCTCGTAGTGATTGGCGCTGCTCGTGGCTCCTCCACCAGCATGTGGAGTGCGGGATACCATTGATCCTGCGTCGTAGAGCGTCGAATTGCCAGCTTCAGCCGCGCCGTCATGGTCGAGAGAGTGGTTCCTGTTCGCTGTGCCACTGCGGTTTCCATTCTTGGACTTTGCTCCGTTGTCGCGGTTGTAGGAGTGGTGAGACTTGAAGTAGGTGAGTCGCTTGCGGAATGAAGCAGTGCGTTCACGCTCGGAGGAGTTGTCAGAAAAGAAAGAGCGAATCTCATCGAGGTTGAAGTTGGCTGGCGGGGTGAGCGCTGAAGTCGGGTAGCGGTCGCCGGCACGGTGGGATGGGTGGTCGGCGGAGGAAATGCCGCCGGGAATGGGTGAGCGGGCCTGGATGATGGACTTTGTGGTGGTATCTTCAAGGTCAGTGAGAGTGGTCGTGTTGTTTGCGGTGGTCGGTGGACCGGGCGTGCGAGAGAGGCCGAACTTCTTGGAAATGGAGCCGATGATGGAGCGTTTCGAATGCTTGCGAGCATGTTTGGGAGGGCTGCTGACTCCGGTAAGCTGCTCGTTGGTAAGTGAGACGGACGAGTTGAGACGAGTCTCGTAGATTGAGCCAATGTCGATACCACGAGTGTCAGTGGGACCATCTGGATTGCTGAGGTCGAGAGACTTGGTAAGACGTTCTCGACGAAGTTCGCTGGTGAAGGACTCGCGAGTGTGAGCCTGATCAGGAACCGAGAGATCGATCTCAACTCTGTTGCCAGACCAAGGATAGTTCTCGTCGAGGTTCCAAGGACGACTGCTGGGCTGCGAGAGGATCATGGAGCGACGAGCGTTACGAGCGATGGGATTCATCTCAGTTGGAAGCAATTGGCGAA
Organism: Zymoseptoria passerinii SP63; assembly: GCA_000223825.2. NCBI lineage: Eukaryota > Fungi > Ascomycota > Dothideomycetes > Mycosphaerellales > Mycosphaerellaceae > Zymoseptoria > Zymoseptoria passerinii. Next base: position 14,140 of record AFIY01000149.1, on the reverse strand, counting down.
CTTCATCCTCAGTGGTCGGAGTCTTGTGACGCAGGAGAGCAGAAATGGGGCGGACAGGACTGCACAAGTCGACGGGAGCCGATACCGAACCACTAAGGTATGGAAGCTGGGTCTCAGGTGATGCAGTCCCTGCCAATTGATCGACCGAAGTCGAAGCCGGAAGAGCGGGCAGTTCCTTGTTCAGGCTCAAGGCTCTGATGGCGGCGACGATAGAATCGTGCGTTCCATTCTTGACGATTTCCTCGGCCCTCTCAGCAAGAGTGCGGAAGCCGGCCGAAGTGCGGTTGGTGAAAATTGTATCAGGCCTACGAGTACCACGAGTATCACGAGTCGAATCGTCGTGCTCCGAGGCGAGGAGACCGTCGAGCTGCAAATTCTGTAAGTTCTTCAGACCGGGTATCAGCTCGGACAGTCGTTCAGAGAGACCGTTGACTGAAGGGATGGACAGTCGATTGACCTGAGTAGCGACGCTGAGGAAGTCTTCTGGAGAGAGTGGTCGCTCCTTTTCACGCTCGACCTCCTCAATCTCCGTCTGCTCCTGAATCTGCACAGTCGGCACCAGAGCGTTGTCAGCTGTGGGTTTGAGATGGTCCTCGTCCTCATCGTCGCTATCATTGAGGTCGTCGAAGAAGCTGAAGTCTTCCGGCTTGTTGAAGAAGCTCGTGTAGCGGTCCCTTAAAGGCTCTGTGCTGAGAGGACGTTGTGGTGAAGGACAATGGATGCCAGAGAATTCGCGGCGGCGAATGGTCTCAAGAGACTTCGACGGTCGTACCTCCAATGCTTCGTTAAGTTTGTCGATCAGATCCATGCGGCTGAAGTTGAGAGAGGGCAAGTCTCGCGTCTCTGCGATCGAGCGATTGTGCTGGCGAGCTTGACGGCGAGCCTTTGCCTTGTCCGCTGATTCTTGCAGGCGGCGTTCCTGCATGGCCTTGACAGCAGCGATGCGGGCAGGAAGTGGAAACTGTCCAAACTCAGCAGAGCGCTTGCGGTCAGAGATGCTCATGTCTTCGATCGACTCCTCCTTGAGACCAGGAAGATGAGTGCCATCAAAGCCTTTGGTGATACCGTTCAATTGATTGATGGTGGAATAGCGCAAGTCCGTCGTACTGTCTCGAGAGCCTTTGCTCGAATCCTTGGTGTAGTCCTCCCGCGGCGATGGCTTGCGGATAATGGACTTGCCCTTGCTGAAAGATGATGCCTCATTGATGTTCGAAAGTGGACGAAGTGGCTCAGACTTCTTGCAAATGTTGAGCGGCGCCACCTCATCGGCAAACGTGACGGACGAAGTGCGCCGAGTAGTCTTGGAGACTGTATACTGGGGAGTCTGTTGTGGTAGGCCAAAGTCGAACTTTGGCTTGTCCGGCGTGGAACCGGTTGAGATGTCGACGATATGTGGTTTGCCGATGGTGATGGTGGTCCCTGGGAGTGAGAATCGCACAGCGACGTCGGTCACCATGTCCGAAGCACTGCAACTAGTCATATCGCCAATGGTGCTCATATCACCAGGAAGAGAGTATCGGTTGGTGTTGGTGCCAGTGCTTGCGCTGTCAAGATGTGTCCTTGGACGAAGCTGAACCGACTTGGAATATGTTTTGGGAGTGCGTGGAGTAGGCGGCGGCATAGTGTCCTCCACGTAGAGATCCGAGTCGCTTTGATCCTCCGAGCTAGTGATGCCGGTGAGAGAAGCCATGTGGAGCGTCTCGTCGATTCCCATAGTCTGAGTATGCAACGGACTGACAGCTGAGGATCTCTTGACGATATCATCAGACCGTAGAGGGCTGATCGGACCAGAAGATGAAGTCTGCGCTCGCGCCCTGGTCGATTGCACTTGTTCAGGCGAGTTTGGATCTTGCAGTTCCTGATGAAAGGTCGGGCCCGTGGTTCCGTCCTTACTCTGTTGCTGTTGGAAAGTGATCGTGTCCGCGTCAAGTGCAAACGGGTCCTTGGACTGCGTCTCATCCGTGGATGTGATAGTAGTATCAATGGGTGCGGTGAAGCGCAGTGCATAGTCCATGTCGGTCGGAATAGATGCTTCGACGGTTGCTGTAGTGACATTTCCTGCCGTGAGACCATTTGAAGCGGGTGAATGCAACTGCAGATTGACAGCATCAGTGTCCACCTGATTGTCAAGATCTTCGGCCCTGGTTTCGACCTGGTGTGGATGGTGCGGTGTTCGCAGCTCGATCTCCATGACCATACGATCGGTGGTTCCGTCTGGGTTCTGGGCTTGTTGCGATGTACTATCCGGGCTGGAAGGTCTCAACTCAGCACGAATCATCTCTCTCGTAATGCGCTGAGTCGACGTGTTGACAGTAGTTTCGATGGCATCAAGCTCGGGAACCTTGACAGGCGAAGCAGGTAATTCGACTGGTGCCTCGAACTCTTCAACGACGGTGAAACGTGGAGTCTCGTTGGCAGCGAGCTCGTGGAACTCGACCAAATCTGAGATCTCCCCTTGCTCATGTTCGTTTGCGTACTCCCGCATATATTGCTCACGCATGATCATCTGTTGCTGATGGGTCTTCTCGTCGCTCTCAGTCTGAGCTGCAGCTGCCTCAGTGATCGCTTTCGATTCAAGCATGGCTTTGACACGTTGTACGAATCCAGATGGCGGAACGGACGGATGCTGCACTTCCATGTCGTGATCCTCAAGCGGGCCGTCTGCATACTCAAAATACTTGGCCGGCAAGACTGGCTCGCTGGATGAGTCGGGCAGGTCCATGAGGGCCGGATCGATGAAAGCTGGGTCAACAGCCACTCTTATTGTAGTGTGGTCCTTGGGCGTAGGCGGGTTCGACGATGTCGGCGCCGAGCTCGAGGATTGGGGATCGGAACTCGGCGGACTGTCACTAGCAGTCATCGAAGTATCAGTGCGATACGGCACATTTCGAGCCATCCGCGCGGCGTTGTGAAACATGTGATGTGCCATGGGAGCGATGTTGGGGTTTGGCGGTGGCGGAGGTGCGCGTGGACCTTGATACTGCATGTGAGGATGCGGCATGTAGCCGACACGCGTTGGATATTGAGGACCGTAGGAACTCATCAAAGGAGCTTGGTGGATGGGTCGCGGTAGAAGCTGTTGCGCAGCATACATTGATGGCTGCTGCATCGGATGAGGCATAGGCATCGCTGGCATGGGTCTGGACGGAGCTTGCCGGTAGTCGAACTGGTTCGCCATGAAGCCCATGTTACCGGACGAACTGTTCGCAGTGCGAGGCGGAGGTCGGACGTTCAGATGTCTCGGGTCTTGAGCATACTCCATGGGATATCCGGTGCTGTAGCCATTATAAGCAGCGTGTGGTGGTGGTCCACGCGGTGGAGCCATGCTTCGACCGATGGGATACGCTCCAGGTGGCGGTGCGTGGCCGGCATAGGTGTCGCTCAGCGCAGGAGACGGCGATCGATATCCTGGACGCTTCAGTCTAGTCGGATAGACGAACGGACCACGATTCTCTGGCATTGGAGGAACGGGTCCAGGAGGCATGCGATGCCCAAGCGGCTCGTGTCCCTGACTCTTCAAACTGCTCGCCGAACGCTGTCTGGACAATGGCTGGCCGGACGGGGCAGACGTCATCGAGTAGGAGCGGCTGTCTCGTGGGTTGTCGGGTGTTGGTGGCACCATGCCGAGCGAGGGCTGTCCATTGAGGAATGCTGGCGGAATTGATGGCGGCATGCTTTGCATACTCGTGAGAGAGCCTCGCCGATGCGTAGACGATGCATCCCACTGCGAGCTCACGCGAGAAGTCTGAGATGGTGCATAGCTATGGTTGGAAGAAACGCCTGGGTTGTGATGCGGTCCGTTGATGGAAGATCTGTTGCGGTGTCCTGGTTTTGCATGGGTCGCCCTCGGCACAGAAGGCAGACGGGAGGTATTGAAAGAGAGAGCACCGATGTCGCCTGTATCCGTTGTTGTCTTTAACATGCTGAGCACGCCGGCGTTGGACATGGTGTCGTTGACAGTGGGGGGAGCTCGGTGCGAGCGCGAGGCGCCTGTAGCTTGGGAGACGTTGCTGGCTCGACTGTTGCGCCCGCTGACGTCGGAGACTGTATCTGTGAACGGCATTGTGCCGCCGATTGAGGGGCTTGTGGTTGAAGGAGTGACTGCGAGTGAGGCCAAGAGTGGATGAAATCGGTCGAGCGACGGGCCAAGAAGTGCTATCCAAATGAGCAGCGAGACCGAAGCGGCCTGGCGAGTAATGTTGGTGCTCGGATGATGGAACAAGACTGCAGTGGATGTTGTGATGCAGTCGTGCAGATGCGTCTTGCGTGGAAGGGAAAGGTGAATCGTCTCGTCGGAGCCTGCCCGGTGCAGTGTACGGCGCTTGCGGTGTGAGAGCGATGATGCATGGAAGGAGTGAGGTGTGGACATCTGAAAATTGGTAAGTGAAGTCGAGGCTGCCTCGGGCTATTGCCTCCATGATCCCGCTCAAATTACTCTGCACGACTTCCAGGTTGGACCTCAATGGCTTTTGGATGTGCTTTCAGCGGGAGAGCGTGGGCATCTCGTACTTGCCTGAAATCTGAATATCTTGATGGCGGAAGCGATTTGCATCGTCACACGCTTGTGTTGAACTGTCGCAATCTATTTGAGGATTACTGTCGAGTCTGGGTATACTAAAAAGCACCGCTGCAAAGCAATTTTCAACTCCTCTGTGGATGTGTTGCCTAGCGCTGCGAGCTGTTGCCATCACAAATGCACATTCGCCACCTTTTCAACAGCTTGCTTATGCTACGATGCATCCCGCCTCTGTGGCCGAGCATTGCACACAACATGGCACCATGTTGTCATTTACTGCGGTGCGGGAGCTGGCTGTCCGGCGACGGCGCCTTGAGGAGCAGCAGCAGGCTGGCCAGCAGATCCAGCGGGCAAACCTTCGCCAACAGCAGGCTCAGTGGCTGGAATGGCATTGCCACTGGCGCCAGCCTTCTCCTTCTCCCACTTGGCTGGGCGTGCCCATTCCTTGTCCTGCCCTGTATCACAGTATCAGTATCCATTCCGGCCATTGCACATCATCGACTTACATGGTCCCATATCGCTCAGCATGCAGCCACCTGGGCATTTGCAATCTCCGCCAAACTCGCTTGGGAGGTTCTCCTTGGGCACCTGCCCGAGCAACTCTTTCTGGAATCCGCTTCCCAAGACGTGAATCTTGGCCACAGTGACTGGGTCGAGGAAACGCTTGACCATGCTGAACACTCCGCTGAAACCCCAAGGCGCGTTGATGATGTAGAACTTGCCCAAGCGCTCCGGGTAGTGGTTTTGGCTGATAGCCGAGGCGCGCTGAACGTAGCCGTAAACCTGCGAGGCCTTGCTCAAACCCACACCTTTCAAGTCAAAGATCGAGCAGCAGGTCTCCAGAAGTTGGCCGGATTTGCGAGAGCAGGCGGGCAGACGTGGATCAGCGAGCTTCTCGTATTCAACGACCAGGTTTTGCAGCATGCGGTCGTCAGTGGTGATGGTGCGGAGCTTCTCGAGGTCGACTTTGCCGAGTTGCTCGATGTACACGGGCCGTCCGTCCTTGTCCGTCTTGTGGTAATATTGTGGGTAGTAGGCAAAGACCTGAGGCTTCTCTTGATAGTCAAATGTCTTGACCAACTCATCCACGCCGCCTCCGAATTCTGAGCGCCATTTCTCGCTGTCGACCCACCTATGCAAATTACACGTCAGTCATGTGTTGGATTTTGGTGGGAGACGAGTATGCTGGTCGTACATTTGCTTCGAGAGGTTCACATCAAACTTCCGTGCTCGGAGGTATCGAAGCAGTGTCAAGGTGTCCAGACGCTTGGTATAGCCCTCCTGTTCGAGCATGGAACGAAGCTGGAAGACAGCGGCATCTTGCTCTTTCGAGGTGTGTCCTGGGTGGCCAGATTGCGGTGTTGGCGCGGTGGTGGGAAAGTCGTAGTCGTCGTATTTGGGATCGGTCTCCAGATGAGGAGCGGCGGCCATGTTGGGCGGTGGCGTATCGAGGCAATTCGGAGTAGTGTAGTTATCGTCGTGGACAAAGGTGGTTGCAAGGAGGATGTGGTTGTCAAGGACTCGGTGTTCAACCGTTCAAAGTGCAGTGGGCAATGTTTTGGTCCGGCTGGCGATATGGTAGCGGAGATTTGGCGGGCGGAAGGCGAATAACGCGCATAATGTATCCAGGGGTCTGCATTACTGTATGACGTCTGGGTGGATAAAACCAAGGAACTTCGACCGTTCGACATGCATTGGTTGTCTGGAGAAGACGTGTTCAATGTTGGATATCGACATGTGTGAAGGACATACATTCAAGAACGCTGAAACCAAGGTCCTGCATGATCAACGGTCCACCGAAGAGCTCCCTGGCCATTCATGTCCTGCTTTGAATGTCTCCGAAAACCGGAAGTATCGTTTTGGCCATATTGCAGCACGTAGCCATACCTATGGATTGGAGCCTTGAGTCACATACAATTGACACTGATACATCTGCTTGCTGATATCGATCAACGTGCCCGCAGCTTGCGCAATGGTTTCGAAGACGCTTCAGGCCTTCAACTGAAATTCTCGGATGCCTGTCGGTTTTGTACACACATGCTCTCTCAAACCTCCGCCGACTCTCCATTCCCCGAAATCTCCTTTGCCTTCTCCACGGGCACCACCTTCAACGAGAAATCCACATGCTTGACGCCCTGGTGAATGCTACTCGAGCTGATGACATCCACATCCTCGCATACATAGTCCCTCACGTTCTCCTCCGTCAACCCACCACTGACCTCGACAAGCACCCTCGCCTCCCGTCCTCTTCCCCATCGATCCTTCAGATTACCTGCCGCAATCCTCACCCCTTCCGGCGTGAAATTATCCAGCATCACCACATCCGCTCCCGCCTTGACCGCTATTTCCGCCTCCTCTTCACTCTGACATTCCACCTCCACCTTGATCGCGAACCCGCCCGCCGCCTTTGCAGCCTGCACCGCCGTCGTGATACTCCCTCCACAAGCCCAGACGTGGTTGTCCTTCAACATCGTCATCGTGCTCAAGTCCTGCCGGTGAGGATCACATCCACCCACGACCATGCCATACTTCTCCACCAATCTGAATCCCGGCGTTGTCTTCCTCGTGCCCGCCAGGCTGTTATTGTATCCCGCCTCCCGCAGTAGTCTCAGTAGTCTCTCACTCGCGGACGCCACACCTGAACATCTTGCCAGTAGATTCAGTGCTACTCTTTCTCCCAATAGCACACATCGTGCCGGACCGCTGACGGTAGCCACATGCTCCTTCTTCTCCTTGATACCTACGAATTCGCCCTCTTTGACATTCCATTCTACTGTGCATCCGAGTTGAGCGAAGACTTCGTCGAAAAAGGGTACACCGGCGAGGACTCCCTTGGATTTGGCGAGAAGTTTGGCGGTAACTGGTGTGCTTCCTACGACGAATCCGCCGTAGTCGAAGGAGGGAGTGTCTTCGGCGAGCCAGGCCGTGATGGAAGTTTTGTAGGTCGGAGGGAGGAGATTGGCGGGTGCGCCGTGGACGGGGGCACCTTCTGTGATGGGCATCGTTGCGGTCTTGTGAGATTGGACGGTATCGTGGTAGAGGTGAGAGGCTCGAGGTGGCGGTTAATCAAAGAGAATTCCGATTCGAACGAGGTGTTTATGGACTGGGAACTGTTTAGACTTCAATGTTCACCCCGCCGATGTCGTCGACAAAATGTGGGGTTCAGGTCTGGCCTGCTCGCCTTCTTCACATGAGGTGACATTGGATTGCTTTGGTCGATACATTGCACTCATACCTTTTCTTGGAGGACGTAGTCAGCGGACCAAGGACTCCCAGGTTGTACTCAACTTGCCTGTACCGCTGCTTAGCACGTCCTGCTGTGTTGCCTGCACAAGTTTTCCGCATGTCCTGCGAACTAATTGTACACCGATCTGCCACATCCTCTACTTGCACAGTTCACAATATGTCTCGATAACCTCGAGAACAGCCATGGAAAACCTTGCATGCCATTGAATATCAAAACGTGCCGCAGAAGTGATTGTGCGAAGTCCTGTTGCCCCTTACTATCGTTCATGAGTCGCCAGGATCACGTCGATCAGATCGTGCTTCTAATCTCGCCTGTGGTCCTCGGATTGGACTTCAATCGCTCTCTCCGGCGGCCAGAGGACACCCGAATCGCATCTGAACGACTGCAAAGTCATCTCGACGTGTCTCGCATCTTCATCGAGATCTAAAAGTTAGTCTCAAGTCGGAACGCAAAGTGAGGAGAGTTCTCAGAGAGACAAGCCACCTGCAGCCATGTCACAAAATAGCCACGCTAGCGACGGGCTAGGATCAAGGGTTGGCCGGAAAGCGCTCCTGCCTTGAACATCTTTGAATTCAAAGGAGATCATGCATCGCGATAGCACATGACAATAAATCTCAAGGGGCCTCCTCGACAAGGAGTCGTCCAAGTTTTGCCCGTCACCTCAGACCTGTACTTTGTGACCTTCTCGTTGCTGCCAATATCAGCGACAACATCAACGGCCCGGCGCGTCAACGCGACTGTTTAGTTGAAAGCATACACGGGCTTCACTCCCATGTAAGAAACACAGCAACGAGCCGCACACGATATCGCGAGGAGGATCGAAAGCAACTTCTGGAGGATGGCCGCCAGCGAGGGCAGCGACGACGAGGCCCATGCAAACAACCCGCGTTCCGAGCCCTTTGCGCGCCGCGACAGCGAATTGTCTGAGCTACCCACCGGAGAGCATAGTTTCCTACAGGACCACGATGCGCCGAGCTTTTCAAAACCGGAAGAAGATCAAGGAAATGACCACAGCTTCGACGAGCGGGCCATGAACCGCCATTTCCAGGACGTCGAGTCGAGCTTCTTGCCAGAGACAACAGCATCGCCAGCTGTTGCGGAGAACCAAGCAGGAGCAGATGATACATATCTGGAATTGGCGCAACCGAGCGCGCAGAGCGGTGCGGAAGATGACGGAGAGACAGAGGAAAGCAGTGACGCGGACACCCCAGCGGGAGGATACCAGACTGCTGCGGCCAAGCGATTCGACGACGGTCAGGACGACGACACCACAGGAGAACATCCCTCGTCACCTGCGGCTGCAGCTGCAGAGAGGACACATGCGCGAACGGTGTCGACTGCGAGCTCTACGAAGCTCACCAAGTCACGGCCTACGTCCATCACCATTCAATCCAACAATCGCAGCAGTCCGTCGCCGTCAACACGTGGAACGCGACCGCTCTCATCTGGCTCCACGATCCGCAAAGCGTCCCCTCCCCATTCCGCAAAGGCAAGCGTGGCACCCTCGGAAGCATCGTTTTGGTCAAGCCCGAACGGTGACAAACCTGGCCAGCTCAATCCTCGCGCAAGCTTCCGGAATCCTCGACAAGCGAGCTCGACGTCAATGCTCTCTAGCGTCGCAGGCAACTCCGACTTGTCTGGCAGCGAAGCGGCGTATAATACCAATTTCGCATTACAGACAGGCGGTGCGACAGGTGAGAGGACGAGTAAGACTTCCTCGAGACCCAAGCGCTCGGTTCATCGAATTCCCAGCATAGCCAGCGTCGGATCTTACATGTCCACAGACGAGTCATCATTTCCAAGGGACGTTAGCAATGCCTCTCTGCTTGCGTCTACGGCAGGAATCAGATTCAGAGGTGCAGAGAGCATTGCGGGACTCGAGACACCCCGGGCCACGACCTCCAATTTTCATGCACCGACCGATACTGTCATCGCAAAGCATGTCCAGAGCATTCAGGTTCCGGAGACGGTAGCTAGAAACTTCCGTCTCCGCAATCGATCACAGTCGCCGGATAAGCGTCCTGCTTCATCGGGTGGCTTTGGAACGAGCTCGGTGCAGGGACCTCGTCGGACTCTAACGTTGAAGGAGCAGAACAGCAAGATCGACAAGCTGACGAAGGAGAACTTTGACCTGAAGCTGAAAATTCACTTCTTGGACCAGGCGCTGCAGAATCGTTCTGACGATGGCGTTCGAGATCTCATCGAGAAGAATGTGCAATTTCAGACGGACCTCGCGAACGAGCGAAAAGAGGCACAGAGTCTGCGAAAGAAGATGCGGGAGATGGAGAAGAAGATGAAAGACCTGGAGGATGATCTGAAGGAAGCCAGGTATCAGAAGCATAATGAGAAGGACGACGACGATGACCCACTTCTGCAAGCAGAGATGCACGAGGAGATTCTCTACCTTCGACAACAACTTGACCACTCCGAGAACACAGTAACCACCCTCCGCGACGAAGTCATGACGAAAGAGTTCGAGAAACGTAAAATGGCCGAACACATGCGCGGTATGGCCGGCAGACGCGGAGAGGACGCTTCAGGCATGAAGGAAACGACCGACATGTGGCAAGAATTGCTCAATGCCGAGACTAGTCGTCGTGAGCAGGCTGAGGAAGACCTAACGAAACTTCGCAAGGAGCTCAATGCACTTCGCGTGGAAAGGCAGTCTCCCGTGACGAGCCGGACCAGAAACGGGCACTATGCCGACGAGGGCAATGATGCGAAGGACCAGGAACTGGCAGAATCTAACGCCGCAATCGAGCAGCTGAAGCATGAGAATTCCGAATTGAGAAAAGACCTGGGCGCGCAGACCAGCATGCTGACATCCCGAAATCGTGAACGTGAAAGACTTCAGCAGGAGATCGAAGACCTCAAATTACTACAGCGCAAGGGTGATGCGAGGTCCGTGGCCGGAGAAAGTATCTTCGATCGGTCCATCTCTCGCGCGCATCACCAACGCCCCCAGTCCCGAGCCGGCAGCGAGCTACCGGTCCTGAACGAAGTCGAGCGAGACGAATGGGATCGGAAGGAGGGACAGTTGCGAGACCAGAATGCCGAGCTGAGAATAAAGTACCAAGAGCTGGAAAGGAGCCATAACACCCACCTCCAATACGTGTCCGTCCTCGAAAGCGACTTCCAGGAAATGGAGCAAGAGCTGAGCGAGTGTCAAGATGACCTTCTCAAAATACAGACGGAGCGCGACGACACTTTACAGGCGTACGAGGAGAAGGAGCAAGAATACGCCCAGCTCAAAGAGGAAGCGCTGGCGGAGATCTCCGCTTTGGACGAGGAGAAGAAGGCGCTCGAGGAGGACTTGGGCAATGCCGAGAATCGACTCCAGAAAACGCTGAACAAGCTGCAGACGACCACCGATGGCTACAGGGGTCTGCAAGGCGAGCTGCGAGAGATCACGCAGAGCGTGATGAACCTGGAAGATGAGAAGCAGGCCAACATGAAAACAATTCAGAATCTGGAGTCGCAGATCTCGGAGATGGAGGAGGAAATCTCGAAGTGGGAGCAGAAGTGCAACGAGTTGGAGGAGAAGAACCGCAAGCTGGAGATCACATCAGAGAGCTTACACTCTGAGATCACATTCCTGCGAGAGGAGCAGGAGGGCGACAAGATCAAGATTGGCGAGCTGGAGGATGCGCTTAATGCGGCTCAGCATACTATCCAAGATGAGCAGGAGAAGCTACGTGAGGTCGAGGAGGGGATTATCGAGGAACGGCAGCAGCGGGACGTCCTGGAGAACAAGTCGAGGGAGGATGTGCAGAAAGTGCTGGACGATCTCAACAGCGAGAATGCCAGGTCGAAGGATGAAGTGCGTCGTCTGCGTCGCAGCTTTGCCGCGAAGGAAGTCGAGTCCGGTGGCTGGAAGCAGAAGTTGGATGATCTCGAGCAGAGCCTTCGCTCCATCTTGGGCGATCCCGACGGTACAAAGCAGAGCTTGCTGTCCGAGATCGAGAAGCTGCAGCGCGAGCTGGAAACTACTGCCGGCCAGCTCGACCGTGCCAAGATGGATTTGTCCGACAAAGATCGACTCCTCCGCCACCGCGACGGACTTCTCGAGAGCACCAGTCTGGAAAGCCGTCGTCTTTCCGATCTCCTCGAAAAGGAGCGTTCCTCCCGCAAACACGACCTGGAACAATTTGAGAAAGCTTCTCGCGGCCAGGCCACCCACATGCGCACCATCGCGCAGCAAGAATCCCGCGTGCTCGAGTTGGAGACCGCCTACAGCCAAGACAAGCGCAAGATGGCACTACTTGAAAGTCAGTTCCGCGACCAGCTCAGCGATCGCAACACCCTGCTCTATGCGCTCTGGAACCGCCTCTCAACTCTTTGCGGCGCCGACTGGACGCAGACTAACGGAATGGTTCATGGTGAGATCACGACCATCGAAGTCATCGCCCGCAAGCAATTACACCCCTTCCATGACAACATCCTCAACGCCGTCAAAACGATTGAGTCTTTGCTGGGTGGCTTCAAAGGCCGCATTCGCAGCATCGAGAAGGAGCTCTGGCGGGACTATAAAACTCTTGAACACAATCTTTCTTTACGCATCAAGCGTCAAGATGCCCTCGAGATTGCCGTCCAGCAGGCGCAGCAAGCATTTGCAGAGGAGGCGGCGAAACGCTTCGCCATCGAACGGGCTGCCCTGGAGTCGCGCAGCGGGTCCGGCAGTACGAGCAAGAAGACTGTCGAGGAAGTCACGAAACTCAAACACGAAGTCAAGATCCTCACCACGGAGCTCAAAATCCACCGCAAGAACCCCAGTCCACAGGCTCTGCAGATGATGCAGCAAGCTTACCAGCAAGCCTCGTCATCGGCGTCCACATTCCACCACCTGAGCGGCGAGTGGACCGAGGGCGGCAAGGGCAGCAACGTCGTCCCCTTCATGCGCCGCGAGTCCTCCTCCGGTGACTACTCCTCGCAGAAGCCCAAGGAGAGTCCCGCGCGGAACTTCGTCGCCAGCCTCCTCCGGACAAACTCCACCTCGAAAACGACCACGGAAGAACAGCACTACACCGCCACCTCTTCTTCCCATAACCGTTCCCGACCCTCCACGGCGTCCACTATCCAACCTGCGCCTCGGCCGAAGACCTCCCATAATACCAGCACCGGCACTGGAGGAGGAGAGGTGTTGTGGAACCACGCTCAAGCTCCGCAACCGATTGTCTTCGCCGACGCACAATCGTCGAGTCACGCTAGTGATCAAAGGTGGGTGCATCGACTCAAGGAACTGGAGAGACGGTTGAAGGCCGAACGGGAAGCGAGATTGCTGGATCGCAAGGGTGCGAGGAAGAGGTTGGAGGAGGGAAGAGTGGAGAACGAGGAGTTGAGAAGACGGTTGGAGAGGGAGATGGGTGAACGGGGAGGTAGTGGCATGGAGGGCAGGTGGGATGATCAAGGGACTGAGGACGCTGGGTACCGCGAGAACGAGGGTCGAGATGGCGACGGAGAGTATGATATTTATGTGGGGAGGGATGATGGATTCCCGGGGCAGAGTCGAGGGAGTACGAGTAGTGGGAGGAATCGATCGGTGGACTGAGAGAATGAGGTTTATACTATAGGCAATGGGGGAGATTGGATCAAGAATAAGCTGAAGTATCAATCTCACAATCAATGGGTATGCTGTTCATTCAACAGAACTGTTCATCTGCGTTTCTCTGCACGGCTTGGGGGACTCGTTTCTGCTACATTGCCTGCCAGCTCGGGAAGACGGTTCTTTGCTGATTTTCATCTGGACAGCTATTCACCAAAAAGGCCCTGCTGACTTTGGTTGTTTTCGTCTTGTCAGGTCGTCTTGCTGTAACGTACCCGTACATATTGTCATGCGGTCCAGGGACATGTCTTTTTGACCTGTGAGCATTCACTTCACTGCATTCCAGGCTAAGGATCCGGCAGCGCTTGGACCCTCAACAACGGCCCGCTTTTCCGCCTTTCCCCAGCTCCGTTCCCCTTTGACTTTCCAGTCTTCCTTTGCACTGACACGTTTCACCTTGTCACGACTTCCGCCGTGCGCAGCGTCGACCTGCCATGCCGTCAGCAAAGGTCGAAGCCGCAGAGATGGACGCCGCACATGCCATGATGCACAACGAAGACACCGCTTTCACCGCGCCGCTCTTCGCCCTCCACCTCCACGCATCCCCCCAGCTCCAGACCACTCATCTGCCTTACTCCACCGTACCCGCGCATACGCACTCCCCTCGCCCTCCCCACCCAGCCCGAGAACTCCCACCTACCGACTCTTCCACCTCACCCTCCCCACCCACCCCCCCTCTGCACATCCTCCCTACCCAACAACAACTCAACACTCCCCCACTCCCTCGCCAACTCCTCATTCCCACACAACCCATGCACAAAACTATGACACGCCC
>AFIY01000151.1:0-63128 GCA_000223825.2 Zymoseptoria passerinii SP63 | reverse complement strand
CTCGATATGGGCCACCATCATTCAATGTCCAATCAAATCACATCAATATTCCCTCGTCGCCAACCAGGTCTAAATAAGACTACTGCTAATGCGAAGGCATTAATGGCATTGAATCGATCTACCAGACACTTGTCCACTTCAAGTATCCTTCCGTTGAACGATACTCGAGGCCCCCTAGTCAGTGGCGACACCCGACCTCTGCTCCGTGCACCCATCCTGTCCGACCCGCCATACAGTCATGTTCAACTTGTCTTGGCTTGGAGCAGAGCTGGCCATGTGTCCGGAGAAGTCGCAAGGCAGTATCCGCTTCACAGACGGCGAGACCGACATCTCGTGCCCGTCGAACTTGTGTGCGATTCGTAGCCTTTCACATCGGCAGAAATGCCGTGGTGACACCCACGCCCGAGATGCGTTTCGAGGTGGTTCGTTCTCAATCCTGGTCTTGTTGGGCTGGTCTCATGGCAAGCAGGGATGGTCTCACGGTACATATGCTTCTCCAGTAACCGAAGGTCATTCCACAGGCATATCACTCCACAGTCATAGCATGATCCTTCTTGTTCTGCTGCCGCCATCTCCTGAGCTGATATTTTACAGCCTGATCCGTGCGATCGAAGCGATCTGCAATATCAGTCCAAAGTACATGTTCTTCTCGTAGGCGCTCGATCGATCTCATGTCGTCCTCGCTCAGACGAGGCTTACGCGCTCTGCGTCGCGCCAGTTCTATTCCCGCATTACGAAGTCAGGCGTCCAGCGCAGGGCGCGAGCTTTCTGCGACTTGTTCCAAGAACTTGTCGAGACTTGCGTCGAGTCTAGCAAAGCTCTCGATTGACGAGGCCTCTTTCTCTGAGAATTTCACTGGGCAGGGCAGAAAAGCTTTGCAACCAGTCCGAAGCCATGTCGTCTGCAATGATGTGAAGCTCCGCTTCGTGGCCTTGCTGATCTCTGGAAGGGTGAAGTCGCAGGCTCGAAGTAACAGCACGCGCTGTAGATCGGAGATGCTGTACCTCCTATGCATAGATTTCAGATTCGGATGATCGATAGTCAACAGATGCGCATGAACAGTTTTGACCTGGCGCCCAATTTTACGCCCGATGTCCCGGTATGAGAGGCCGTCTCGACGAAGAGCAAGCATCTCAAGTGTCTCTCGCTGGGACACACGGTCGCTTACGCTTCGTCTGTGTCGCTTCGCCGTATTGCTAACCTTCGAATGCAAGTGATCGCTGACAGCATGGAAGAGCAAGAGCGTCCAATCTGTTCAGCAATCGCTCCCATGCTGAGGCCATCTGCTCTTAGACGACCGATCTCATCTCTCTCGCGCTCGGATATTCGCCGACCTTTCTCTCTGGGTTTGTTTTCGCTGTGTCACTGGTGGCGATAGCCTGTAGATGAGTGGCGATAGTGTTTCTATGGCGCCCGAGTTCCGCGGCGATTGCTGCGGGCGTTAAGCCCTCTGCTCTCATCGAAATCATGTCCTCCATTTCGCTCTGAGACATCGGCGGACGCAGACGACTCCTTCTCATCGTAGCTTCCGTTCCATTGCTGAAATTTCGACGACTAGTGGCGAGGACGTCCAAAGGCTGAGGAAATCTTCGTGCGGTCAAGGCGTCGCTAAGGAAACTCCGAAAACTCCATCGCGGCCCACATATGAGACTGGCCCACATCGTTCGTTCCGCACGTGATGGACGGACGTAAGATAGCGAGCAATTGACAACGAAGCGTCGATGGAAGTCGTGTTTAGAAGGCGTGGACTTCGGATCGTTTTGTTGTCGGAGGAGTTGAGGGAATGGCAGATGACGCATACGCATCAAATCGGGCCTGCATGCAGTTGTACTAGGTACCTCCTATCGTGCTCTCCAACCGTGCGCTCTTCTTCCATGATCACGACTCTTACTGCGGCGACGAGCATAGTGCATCAACAGAGAAGTACGGATGACAGAACCTCGTGTCCACACCACAAGCTGTCCAGTGAGCGCTACAACAAAGTACTAGTAGTTGATATTGATCTGACCCTGACGACGCCTGGGAGGTCCTAACGTCGGAATCGTCAAGGCAGCCCCTTGTTCTTGAGACTCGCCGACCATTCCAGCGATGCGAGACTCGCAAGCAATAATTCGGCGGATGGAAGCCGCTGTCGCCTCAATCTGAAGATATCATGCTCTGACGGAGCACCCATGATGGCCCGTGTTGGCCATGCCTTTGCAAATGTGTGATCTGCCAGCAAAGCCCCCCTCTCGACTGTCCCTACAGGGCCGGATTGCAAAGCTACTCGTCACCCTCTGCGCGGCGAAGCTTTGCCACCTTGGCCGTCACGCTGTTAAAACAGCGACGGGAATGATCTGCGACCTCGTGCCAGGCCCTGCCATCGTCATACAGGGGTTGCAGCGACGCGATTTCCTTTCCGGTCCATCTTCGCCGTCGCTGTGCTCGTTTCTTACGCTGCAACAGGAGTTTTCGCGTGTCTTGCAGCCAGACTTTCAAGGTTGGTCGCGAAACCTGGGAGATCTGCTCCAGCAGCTCCTCAAGCGGAACTTTTCTTCCGCTCAGGCTCAGAACGGACGCCGCATCATTGTCCGAAAGCTTGAGTGGGCAGACAGGAGAGCTTTTGGGATGAAAACGGTGCCATGCCCGCCCGACAGAGTTGTGGTTTCGACCCAAAACATGGGCTATCTCCTTGAAAGTCAGCTCGCACGCTCGAAGCAGATGCAACAGTAAGATCTCGTCAATGCTCCATGGAAGCGCTTGAAGAGCTCGTGCCCCTCATCGATAGCATGTAACCGTGCTTCAATGCTCTTGTTATTGCGTCCGAGCATCCGCGCGATGTCGGCGGTCGAAAGGCCTCTCTCTCTCATTGCAAGCATCTTGTCTTCCTCATCTAGAGAGATGCGACTGCCCCTGTCCTGCCTAGTCTGATGCGGCGTCTTGCAGGTCTGGCACAGCAAATGCCTCGTGATGGCTCCAGCGGAGCGGCCCAGTTTCGCAGCGACTGCTGGTTTTGAGACCCCGAGCCCTTGAGGCACTCATTTCGGCCTTCTCACCTTGGGTTACAGGACGGGCCCTTTCGCAGCCCCATTTTCTCTGGCGAAGTAGTGGCTTGTGCCAGCAAGCGATTCCGGATGGTTTTGGGGTCGCGCCCGAATCTCGCGCCAATCTTGCGGAAAGATAGCCCTCCAGCTCTCATGGCACGCGCTTCGTCCACCTCAGTCTCGGTCATCGGCGCCCCGCCACGATAGTTCTTTCCTTTGCCATTGCTGCTATTACGACGAGCCGTGTGGGCACCAAATGTCAGACCAAGTGGTCGAATGGCCAGGATACTCTTCAACGCTTGCCAGCGTGCGTTGTGGACGATGGGAGCCCACATGTTTGCATTGTATGTGGTGAATACAAGTGTAGCCGCGAGGAACCACGGTGGGAAGAGTATCCATACGGAGGTACCGACGGCGTGCACAACGTTGTCAAGGTTGTAAGCCAAGTCGCAGGGCTTGACGGAAGAGTCTGAAGTCGTGGCAGGTAACTTACACTTCTGTCCGGCACATTACGAGAGCGGTCGGACTGGGGACACACAGGGCTCTGCAGCAGACGACAAATTCCTCGTCGCCGGGATTCGACATACCAACGAGCAGTTCGCAGCGAGTTCAGGCCAGGGTTTGATCTAGGGGTAATGAAGCGACAACGAAGCCTGATCCCTTCGCATCAATGCGGCTTTCTCAACGCCATCGGCGGGTAGCTGCCATTGTGGCGATCGTGCGGAGTTCCAGGCAGGGAGGTCGAAGCAGTCATAAACCCGAGCAAATCGACATTGCAAGGACCGTCTTTATTGTGTGTCCCTCATCCCGGATTCACGGTGGAGGTGGATCACAAGCCTCGGGGAGGAACTTCACAAGCGTTGAGCAGAAATCCGGAGAACCTAGGGTCCCACGCCATTGCGTGCTTCAAGCGCGGATTGCCTACCACTTTGGCTTTGCTATCGTTCCCGAACGAACCTCTTCTGGGGGAAGACTGCGTGCACATGCTTCGCACATGCTTCTCGCCCATGTTGACGCCATCTGGCCTCGTACGCATGATAAGTAGGCGAGATCCAGTAACCGGGAACGCTCTTTTCTCCGAGCCTGTCTTCCGGTCAACCACTTTGTGTACATACGCTGTGCCGTGAGAAGAACGTTTCGTCGCTGTCGTCATTGATCAATCCTTCCATCTCGACGGAACGCTGCATTCGCCATCATTCGAGATGTCTCACGAAAATCGAATCGAGCAGCTTGAAAACCTAAGAAACATCGAAACAAACCAGGACTTCTACGAGAAGCTTGCGCAAGGCAAAATCGCAACCGACTTGTCCAGTGCTTCGTCCCAAAAAGGAGCCTCAGGACCGCAGCCGTACTACATCCCAGTCCCGATAACCATCAAGTCGCAACTTGGCAGTCCAGTATGTCGAGTCTCATCCTCGTTGACCTCGCAATCGAGCTGACCAGAAATTCAGACCGCCCTTGCAATCGGAGCATTCTCGACGACGCTCTCAACCGTCGGCATGGCTCTCATGGGCTGGCGCGGCGTGCACGTCACCAATGCCATCTGCGGCAACTTCTTCGGAGTCGCTGGAATCGGCATGGTCATCTCAGCCAACTGGGAGCTGGTCCTCGGCAACACATACTCATACACTGTTCTTTCTGCATTCGGCCTGTTCTATCTCGGATTCGGTGTCATTCTCACGCCTTTGTTCGGCGTCGCTGAGTCGTACGGCGGAACGGATACTCCGGAGTATAACAATGCCATCGGGTTCTTCCTTCTGAGTGAGTGAGCATTGCCAAATCGTCGACTTGACCGATGTAAGCTGACAACCGCATCAGTGTGGTCCGTCTGGAACTTCTTCTTCCTGATCGGCTCGCTGCCTCTCAACCTGGTCTTCATCGGCATCTTCCTCACCGTTCAACTCGCCTTCACAATCCTCTCGGCCGGATACTTCGTGACGGCGGACGGCAACGCGGCGCTTGCGACGGCTCTGTTCAAGGCTGCGGGGGCGTTCGCATTCATAAGTGGAATGCTCGGGTATTATACGGTGGCCAACTTGATGTGCTCGGAAGCTCTGTATCTTTCGTTCCCGATGGGCGACACGAGCCGTTTCTTCAGGAAGAAGCAGAAGAATGCGTGAGGTTTTGGAAGCGGAGTTTTGGAAAGGAGAAAGGATCGAGAGAAGATTGTAATTACCCAAAAAGTTCGACTTACCTCTTCAAGGGCACGAGAAGGCGTCTGTTCTCTGCAGCCTGTACTGGACTGGACCTGATTTGGATGCGATCTCGTCTTGATGACCGTGCCTTGACCGTTGCATGCATCAACTGAACATCGGCTGATATCGCCTTCAATATAGTTCCTGCATCGAACGCAGCTCCGCGTGCAGTTGCCCTTGCACATTTTCATGTCGTTGTTTCTCCTCAGCCGAGAGCTGCTGTGAAGAAGGTGGGCAGCCGCTGCCATGCATCTCTGTAGATGCGTGCAATACCTTTTCGTCCCAATGCAGCCTCGCAGCGCTGCATGCTGCCATGACTGACCATGCCGTACATGATGCCATCAATGAGTGAAGCATGTCTTTTGTGTTGATCCCTCGAAGACCTCGAGTGCTCACTCGGCCGCTGGCCGCTGATGACCCGAGGTCCGTGCACAAATTTGTTACCAGTCACCACCTGCTTCCAAGCTGCCACAACGAGCAGACAAGCACACCAACACACTCGCGATATTGTCCACTACATGCCATCGTGCTGGTACAGACGGCGCGTACGAGGGATTGCATTCAGCAATGTTGCTGCTCACCTCTCTTACGCCGCCTGCACCGAACCTGTCCCCTCCCAGGGACCCGCCGATCTCAGTCGCCAGTACAGCGACATTTCGAAGGCTAGACATCATGGCTCGCGCGAGCACGAGGGCGCGGAAGAGAGGGTATAAAGACAGTCGTGGGTACCAGCGGACCAGAGCTACGCAGTGTTGCTCTCGTCCGGTCATGTGGAGGAAACCTGGAGCATTTTGCAAGCCCTCGAGCGAACACCCGCGATCGCAATACTCACCACCCCCCGCGATGCGAATAATGCTGCGCCGTCCTTGCAGTTTGCGAATGTTCGTCTCGTGCTGATGCAGCACTCGTCACTCGCCTGATCACACAGCTCCTTGCGCCTGAAAGCCAGCTGCTTCCATCGACAACTCATCGTCAGTCCGAGACGCTCACTGCGAAGACAATGCAGAGTCCTCGCTCAGCCTCGACCGTGAGTCGCAGATAGAGATGTCAACACTGGCTGCTCAGACGCAGGCCTCGCGCCATGAACGAGTCGAAGGCAATGTCTCGCTTCGCCCGTGGCCACATGATCGCCTTCCAGAACGCAATCCAGGTCGGACTTGATGGAATCGCGCGTCAGCCTCGGAGACTTCTTATGTCAGCCATCTGGAGCCCAGACCCGGAGTGCGGAGTGAGCTGATTGTATATTGGAGAGAGTGCGGCGCACTGTGACCCAGAGTGCACCGACCGCCAGGATGTTATGCAACATGCACGACAAGGGATGGACCTTGAGGCTCGAAAATATTGCAGCATCGTCCCGGATTGCCAGAGGACCCTGTGGCAGGTGTTCGCTGCCGGAAATCCGAAATCATCTTGCGCTCATGATGAGCATTGGTCGAACACCTGGTCCCGCATGGAACTATGCAGCTCTATGGCCAGATTTCGCGGTCCATTCGATGAGCATGCCGACGTATAATATAGTCGCGGTCTTCGAGGAAAACCAGCGATAGGGCCAACATCGCCGACATTTTGCTCAAGATCGTGGACATCCCTTTACTGCCCTTGAAAGCATGTCGGTCCAGTGTACCGGGGTCAGAAATACCTGCCCGGCTCAAGCACTCGTCACAAGGCACCGTCCTTTCGTGGCAACCATCCTTGGCCACATATACTCCCAATGCTGGTCTCGTAACGCCGCGATCCTTCTCAATGGCTTGCTGGTTAAGTTCACGGCAGAGTCCACTCTGTGGCTCGATGTTCTTCGCTGCGTAGTCGTCGAACTCTTGAAAGAGAAGCACCCAGTACTGCCTTGAATGGTCACGAGCTGCCGTTCTGGACTCCCCCTGGCGAAGTTTTCAGTCCCTGAGCATCTTTCTGACAGCGCGAGTCCTTGACCCAATCACTGCTGTTGAGCTCCAACCCTATCATGCGACTGAGTGCGTCGCTGGATGCACGCGTCTATGCCATGATACAGCTCCAGCTCTTGCAATGGCTTCCATCAGAGTATTGCTCCATTCGGCTGCCATCATTCTTCGGTGGGCCTCACCGCTCCGAGTGTCAAGAAGACTTCTCTTTTCGCCGCTTTGCGCAGCTGAAGCCCTCTGTGGTCCGCTGAGATCTGTGGGAGCCTAAGCGGCAGTAGCATTCGCGCAGGAGCTTGGGTTCACACCGCTACGTGACAGACCGCCTAGCAAGTGCTCGACATTCGATGTCACTGCTGATGTCTGGCGATAGTGCTTGCGCTGGGCTTGCTCTGGTCCCAGGAAATATCTGTTGGGCGCGAATGCTGGACTGCTCGCTCCCTGCTGGATCCATTTGCCTCAGTCCTCGTGTACCGCTGCCTGCCTGGGTTGTTGCCGTTTATCTCTTTCTGGCCGTTTGCTGCTCATCTCGAGCATTCAGTACTGCAGGCGAAGCCTCTAGCGAGCCTGATGGAAGCAGATAGGCGTGCACTTCAGGTCGCGCTGAGCTGCTGACTGGATGCTGAAGCCGATGTCTATGATTATCCAGCTGTTCCTGCTGTTCGGTCAAAATCATGCTCTGGTCCGGTGTCTCCGGGGAGAGCTGTGTCGAGGCTGTCGTCTCCTGCTCTTCTCGTAGCGGCAGGCAGTTTTCTCGCATGCTGAAGTTCTTTTCGTACATCGAGGCCGCTTCGGTCACCTCTGCGCTGAGCCAGACAAGGTGGTTTCGATGGACGAAGAGGCACTCGCGTCGCACTTCCCAGACCGAATGCTGGAGCGATTCGTTGCGCTCTGTCGATGGATCAGCTGGCATCGTAGAAAATTCGGATTGCGAGAGCCGCTGTTTCTGTTGAGTGAAGCTCTGATTGACAGGTTCACGGCGAAGGTCTTCAGCAGACATGGAGCGGCTGCGATGAAGTGTTTGCTGGACTTTTTGTCAATGTCTGATCGTGGCATGTTGCTGCTTGAAGTGGATGACATCTGTTCGGCAGTTGAGCAGCCGCTGGAGGCAGAGAGCTGCTCGTCTCCGTGCGGTCGATGACTCCATTCTATCGCTCATGAACGTACTCATGGATCGGGCATCTCTGCGTCTTGTGAACTGCGGAGCAGCTCGGAGTCTCTGTCGATACTGGCTGTCACGGGCGCAGTGGTCAAGCTCATGCCCATGGCGGCAGAGGAGTTTGACATAGGCGCAGGCCTTGAGAAATCAGTATCGCGCAGGGGCTTGGTTACTTCTGTGTTGATGCTGCCTGTCAGAGCTGTGCCAGTAGGCGCCATACCTTCGAGCAGAGGAGGCGTGGTTACGATGGAACAAGCTGCTGCTATCTGCTCTGATACTGGGTGTTAAGGGGCCTATCACCGAGCTCAATGGGAATTGTGCTTCTATCAGTGGGAGTACTGTCGTTGCTACTCTGCCGCTGACATGGAACTACTATGCGGATGGTCGAACTGCCTGAGCCTGATACATTGGCACACGATCTTGATCATCTCGAGAAGATGGCTGCTCATCCTTCGGCCAGAGACGCTCCTCTTTCCTCGGTAGGTCACGTTGTAGGCAATACTCTAAGTGCCTTTACCTTGCGTGCCTGTCGCCTCTCGCTATTGCCAAGCCACCATGGCACGTCGACGCTGCTGTTGTGTCATTTCGCTTCACGTCCTTCCTCTCCTCTGCCACGCTCTCCTTCCCACCCGACCCTCCCTCCGCTACCGTCTACCACCACATCGTCACCAACTCCATCACCGCCCAAGAAGCAGCATGGGCGTGGCCTTGTTTCTCCTGTTCTGCATCGGCTGGTTCCTCCTCGAGAGAGCCATTGCACGCGTGCACGCCTGGGTGTGGCGACTCCTCCTCGTGCCGCAGTAGAGAGAGGACTCTGGTCAGTATTTCCAAGCCATGCATACCTGCTCCTGCCGATCTACAGAGAGTGTTTGCTAATATCGTCCTGCTCAACAGCATTTCTGGGTGCCTGAGGCTGCGATCTCGCCATTGCTCCTGCCGTCCCCTCGACGTCAACAACACACGGCAACGACCTCGCGTCGACTTCACATTCTCGTCAGACCTTCGGACACCTGTCTACAACCTCCACCTCACGTCACCTCTCTTCTCGACTATCAGCTGCCACTGCACGTTCTATTGTCGCTCCCTACATCTCTTGCACGCGCTCCTTGGCAACCAGCTCCGCCAATCGCACCCTCACCGGCATCACCGCATTCAGCTCACCGGCTCCGTGTTGATTGTGGGAGCCGCCGCACGTCCGTGCTCAGCTTCAGTGTCTTTAAATATTCCTCAGTCTTCAAAGAACTTCCTTTCCACTACATCCACAACCACCACCGCACACCGAGCTGCACCTTCCACAACCACCTTCCCTCACCTGCCTTCAACAAGCAGTCCTCACCACACTCTTTCTTCCAACATCATCACATCCGCAATCATCACACACCACACATCACCACCCACATCCTCGCCTTTCGACACCATGTCCGACACCGCCTCGCAGGCCGGTTCCGCCACTGGCGGTCAAGAGAACAACAACGCACGTGACGAGCACGTCGCGCGCGCGCTGGAAGCTGGTTGGACCAGCACCGATTCGGCCGGTGGCTACGGCAACTACTTCGGTGATGCCGCTCGCTACGAGTGGCGTGACGAGTATGGAGATGTTGCGCCAGAGCTGCCTGAGCTGGAGCAGATTCTTTTCGGCAGTGAGCTCATCACTCGGGCGGGCAACTTCATGGAGAACATGATCATCCCCGTGCAGATGGAGGGTCCCACTCGGATCAAGCCCATCAACACCGTAAGTGACTCCGAACCCGACTCACCTCGGCTTCCACTGACACACCATACCTTGCAGTTTGAGGACGCTGGCCTTCATCCAGTGCTTCTTCGCAACGTGAAGCTCAGCGGCTACCAGTATCCCACTCCCATTCAAGCATACACCATTCCGGCTGCCCTCCTCGGCTACGACGTCGTCGCCATCTCTCAGACTGGTACGCTCCACAACTCTTCACGCTTCACCCTCTTCCACACCCACTGACACACATGACAGGCTCCGGCAAGACCGCCGCCTACCTCATCCCAGTGCTGAGCCCGCTTATGGGCAAGGCCAAGCGGCTGCGCGGTCCTCGTCCCGACCTCTCGCTTGGCTACACCCCCCGCAACGCTGTTCGTGCTGAGCCGCTTGTCGTCATCGTTGTCCCCACTCGCGAGCTCGCCATTCAGATCTTCGACGATACTCGTCGTCTGTGCTACCGTTCCATGCTTCGCCCATGCGTTGCTTACGGTGGTTATCCGATGAAGTCTCAGATCGAGGATCTCGGCAAGGGCTGCGACATCTTGATCGCCACTCCTGGTCGTCTTATCGCGCTGATGGACAAGCCGGATGTTCTTACCATGTCTCGTGTCAAGTACACCGTCATCGACGAGGCTGATGAGATGCTGGATCAAGACTGGGAGGAAGAGATGAAGAAGATCATGGCTGGTGGTGGTATGTACTACTTCTTCACTCACATCTCGGACTTCCACTGACTTCTCCCAGATTCCAACGAGGACGCCGACCACATCTTCATGATGTTCTCCGCGACTTTCAACAAGGCCGCCCGCTCCATCGCGAAGGAGTACATGGCCATCGATGGCGTTCGCATCCGCGTTGGTCGCCCGGGCCAATCACACAAGAACATCCGCCAGCACGTCGTCTACGTTGACGGCAACAAGAAGCGCGATGCTTGCTTGGACTTCTTGATGAACATCGAGGAGAAGGGCCGCACTCTCATCTTCTGCAACTCCAAGCCTGGAGTTGATCTTTTGGACGATTACCTCTTCAACAAGGGCGGTCTTCCTACCACCTCCATTCACAGCGATCGTCCTCAGATCGAGCGTGAGGATTCCATGTATGCTTCTCACCTCCTTCACCTCCTTCGACCTTCCACTGACCACTTCACAGTCGCGCCTTCCGCACCGGCGCCTGCCCCATTCTCATCGCCACCGGCGTCTCTGCCCGCGGACTTGACATCAAGGTAAGTCAACACCGCAGCAACCTCCTCAAAATTGCCAAGTCACCTGCTCACACAATCGTCCACAGGATATCAAGTACGTCATCAACTACGACCTTCCCTCCAACGACTACGGCGGCATCAAGGAGTACGTTCACCGCATCGGTCGCACTGGCCGCATCGGCAACCAGGGCCTGGCCACCTCCTTCTATACCGACCGTGACGAGGGCATCGCTCAGGATCTCGTCAACGTCTTGGTCGAGTGCGACTGCGAGGTTCCGGAGTTCCTCTCACACCTTCAGCCGCAGGAGGGCGAGGCCGTGGACTGGGATGACAACAGCGAGGACGAGGAGGCTGCTGAGGAGGGCGACGGCGCTGCCGAGGGCGGTGCTGAAGCTGAGGATGGCTGGTAGAAACTAGTCACACACATACCCACGCAGCTGCTTGACTTCATGGCTACACCATGGAATGACGGCGGCTCCCCTTGCTTTTTCGCGATCACGGCAGGCAGGAGCGACGCACTGCACATATGAGCTGAAGAGTGAGAGATCACTAGCTGATGGACTGCAACAAACAAACAACAAACAGATGTGTCTGCTCCTGCTCATGGGCGCGGTCTTTCATACCAAAAATCAAAGATCATGCTTCACTTCTTCCATCACTCTCTTGTCTTCTCGCGATGACTTCAAAACTCTAGGCCATGCCCAAGTCCGCTGATTCTCTCGAATACCTCTCCACAGCAGACTCTGACCGAAATCCTGCTCACCGCCGCCATAAAAACTCCATCCCCTCGACCGCTCCTGACCATACCAGATCTCAGATATCAACGAATCCGCCGCATCTTCCTCTCAGCCTCCCACACGTCTCGCAAATGACCGCTCCTGGCATCACCTCGACCACCGTACGGCCTCAAGTCTCCTCTTCACCACGAACAATTAGATCTCGACCACGTTGCACAGACCAGAGGTACCGCCGCCCCGGTGCAGACAGCCTCCATCGCCTTCCGAGCACGCCGAGTAAGAGGAAGATACGGGTCGAAGATTGTTATGAATGGAAAGACTGGAGAGGGGGGAAGTGCTTTGCAAGGAAGGACGGAAGTCTGGCGATGCTTTGCATTTGTGGTATCGACGTTCATGAGTGGAGAAGGCGATTGGCAAGAGACGTGAGGGACAGACTTTGAGCACAGGCGAGATGGGAGAGACAGAAGATGATGGACT
This sequence comes from Zymoseptoria passerinii SP63, assembly GCA_000223825.2. NCBI lineage: Eukaryota > Fungi > Ascomycota > Dothideomycetes > Mycosphaerellales > Mycosphaerellaceae > Zymoseptoria > Zymoseptoria passerinii. Next base: position 50,712 of record AFIY01000151.1, on the reverse strand, counting down.
TTTTTGATATGGTCCATTCCTTCGACTTCGAGAGCAATGAAGTGCTCACATCCTCAAGATCGTGCGGCTTGTGGATGAGTATCTTCCTTGCCCAGTTCCGATACACCCTCGCACGTTCTGCGAGGTCACCAGAGCGACGTGATTTTGAAAGAAATGCCAGGGAGCCAAGCTTGCAATAAATTAGCCGCTGTGTGACACAATCCAAGTGGTGCCATCTGCGGAAGCAGTCCCGGGCGTTACAGATAGCGAACGAGTGCGAGTTGATTGGAGAACAAGCAACAGTGGCCCTTCACTTGTGGTATTCCTGTCAATTGCGACAGTCTCGGGCAGACTTCGGCTTCGTCGAGCCTACTCCCCCAACGCCCCCATGTTACGGATTGGCCGGCTTGTTCTGGAACGTGACTCACCGTCAGGCCGTCGAGTTCCAGGTGCTGCAGCTTGTTTTGACGTTTCAGAACCGACAAGAGCGGCGTCCAGTCGCTTTGCACGCTGCGAAGCGTAAGCGACTCCATAAAGGGAAAGTCCAATGCAAGAAGCGCTGTGGTCACGGGCTCAGAGCAGAGATCGCGCAAGTGGCCACGGTCAAGCTTGGACACGATGTGTAGTGATCGTATCTTGGAGTGCGGTATTGTGGCTAGGAAATTGTGACCAATGTCGTCGATGTGGTGATCTCCAGCCTGCACAACGAGCTCAAGGTTCTTGAAGCGATGGAATGCAGCTGTGCATGCGATACTCTTGAAGTCGTCTTGCCCGAGGCGAATGACGTTGATTGCAACGAAGTCCTCGTTGCCGGAAATCTCGCCTCCGTATACGCCCGTATTCATTGTGAGGTTGTCGAAGAAGGTACTGGAAAGCACTATGGCGCGCATCACTGCAAGGAAGGTGTGATCGTAGATTCGTGGCCAGTCGCAATCAAAGTCTAGCGGTGGGCCATCCTTGTCGCGTTCATAGCCCTTGAGTTGAATAGTGGACAACGCCCTGAGCGGCGCGCATTTTCGAAAAAGCTCCGTGAGCAACTCGACGTCTTTCCTCCCCTCACGCAATTCGCGCTGCACGCGATGGTCATCGTCTATATCCTTCTCACCATCCTCCAGTTCATACATGTCCAGATCAAGGAACGAGCCGTCGATAAGGCTAAGTTTCCGGACCGCGGGACCCAGATCTGGGTTGTCGATGATCTGGATGGCTTTTCGCATGCTCGACTCTGTCGTGCAAATGACTTTCAGATCTGTGAAGAACGTCCGCTTGTAGAGTTTCGAGACCGCGGCGTCGATGTGGCGAGAGACTAGGCGAAGCTGCATGAGGTCCTTGGGCTTCGTGTGGCTAGCGACAAGATCAAGCATCTCGATTGGCAGACCGTTGAGGGTGGCGGAGTGTTCCATGTTGTAGAAGGCTTGTGGTGAGACTCGGTGTATGGAGGTGAGTTGGCTTGTAGTGGTGGCGATGAGTGAGTGTAGTTGATAGTGAAATGCTGGCGGTGGTTGGTGTTGCAAGGTTGGCGATGTGTCGATGTTGAAGGAAGAGCGCCAGAAGTGCGATGCGAGGAATCGAAGTCCAAGCTTGGACATGTGACAACCCGTGGGATTCATCAACGACCGATCCTTGAGACTTTCCAGACATGTGACAATCGCCTTGAGCTGACTTTGGGGGATGAGGTTCTTGCCGCCATTCGTCCACTTTGCCCTGCCTGCTTCCAAGGCTTCAATACACCGTCGGACTTTCGTTCTCGGCAGCTTTGAAAGCATCGACAGGACGCTGTGGCGTTCCCGAGCTTGTGGCAGGGTGCGGTCCAGCAAGATGATGCTGCCTTGCCCAAGTCATTGCATGCTCGCCTTGCAAGAGCGTAGCGAAAGTGCTTTGTGGAAAACGAGTTTCATCCTCGATAACCCACTCCTGCGATTGTTCTCACATGAGCCGCAGTCTCCTCTCTCGCTGGCCGCTCCCACTGACCTCTCACTCTTCGCTATCATGCTGCTCCTGGTTGCCGTCCTCCCTCTATCCTGACAGGTGGTCGGCGGCGTCCAATGAGAAACTCCTTGCAATTAGCGATGGCGTACACCCGATGACAAATGTCGAAGCCGTGGTCATTCTGGTAACAGAACATCTTCAAGGGTCTTGCGAGCAGTCGTTGCGCCCCAACCGTGTCGTGCCTTTTTTACGGACGTACCAGGATTACCACCGGGGTCGGTGTCCACGTCACACATATAACAAATCTCCTGAAATTCAACCTTTGGGATAGCCGTCAAGCGTGAAAAGTGTTGGATGATCGTCTGGTCGCATGCTTCTCCTATCATTTGTTCCCAATGCAGTTCTTTCGGAGCACCTGTCAACATGAATATGTAGAACGACACCTCACGCAAGCTTTTCTGGCGCTTGAGAAAGGACGCCAAAGTTTCCCAATCCGTATCGATCCAGCGAAGTGCCAGAGTGTGCATGAATGGAAAGGACAGCTTCAGAATCTCCGCAATCACGAGGCTGGAGCTATAGTCCCAATTGACCTTGTCTTTGACCCTCGGCCTGACTCTCAAAGACCGTACTTTGGTATGCGGCAGGTTTGCGAGAAAGCCAGTGTGGCCAATATCCTCGGTCATATTGGCAGCGTCGATTGTAAGGTCTAGCGTTTCAAAGCGATGGAACGCCGCCGTGCAGACGAGACTTTTGTAATCGTCTTGACCAAATTCTACGGCCTTCAGCCCGGCCATGCTGTCCACGCAGTCGGTTCCTGCAGAAACGTCCGTAGCCATCGTAAAGGATTCAAAAAAATGCTCCGGAGACCACTATGGCGTTCATGGTACTGATAAAGCAGCGCTCGTTGTCGGCCAGGAGGTAGCCCTCCTCAAACTCCTTGTATTCCCGCGGCGGGCCATGCTTGCCTGCAATGAAGCCCTGGTAATGTACCTTCGATACTCGCCGGCTGCTCTGCCCACACTTGCGGAAAAGCTCTATAAGCAAGCGTACATATTCTCGACGATTCTGCAACTCCCGCTGACCGCGATGAACAGCATCCTTCGGTTCGCTGCGGCAGAACGTCCAGTCCGGCTTCCAGCCCGGAAGCAAATCATCCACAAGTACGAGCCTTTGCACAGCGGAGCCAAGGACCGGATGATCGAACACGTCTACCACCTTCCGCAGACTTGATTCCGTGGCCAGCATGACCGTGAGATCTGTAAAGAAGAACTTCTTGAAGACATTCAAGACCTGGCCTGCAATATAGCGTGATGTCAGACGGAAGTGTCTGAAATCACCTCCTGTATAGTAGGCAATGTGTCCCAACAGTTCCGTAGGTAGACCGCTGAGGCAAGCTGGCTCTGCCATTCGACTGATCACCTGCTCTGTCTTCTGCTGTCGAAATTGCTGTCGGAGCCAGTTGAGGCGCTTTGAAAGTGCCAGAGCATGTTTGTGTATACGTCAGGCGTGGAGATGAGCAAACCTTCAGGTATGGAGATCTCCCAGATCTCACTTGTGCTCATGGGCGGGTTCAGAGCGAAGAGGGGGAGTATAAAAGCGTTGGAGTTGATCTGGAACGAGCTGAAATGGGAAGCGCGTCGACGCTGTCGTTTCGCGAATCCGGCCCAGGAATTACTTCATCGTACCACATAGTACCAGCGCCGTATTCGCATGGTCAACGATGGGTCCCTGTGTCTACGTAATTGGAGTGATGGAGAGACAGACTGACCTGTCGCCCCCTGGTGGAACGCTGCTCCGACTGTAGTACAGCACTCGCTGAAGTCAACCCGAAACCAACCTCCAATCCAGAGCGGAGACTTATTCACCACCTCTAACTCCTCACCCGTCCCTCTTCCCCACCAACCCCTCCATCTCCGCCTCCCTCAAAACCATCCTCCCGCTACCCCCCATCTTACTCCTCCCATTTCCCATCCCCTTCTTATCCCTCTTCTCCCTCACGCCCTTCACCTTCCTCCCCCTCAACCTCTCCTGGGTCCCACCCTCCCCAACCCTTCCAAACTCAGCCAACAAGCCCTCCTGCACCACAATCGTGCCCGACTCGTCTTTCACCGCTTGAGGGACCTTCTCCCTCCCGTACCCTCCGCTGCGCTTGTTGAGGCGATTGCCTTTGACGAGTTTGGCTTCCATGTCGGATTTGGGCTGGGAGTTTGACTTGGGCTTGGCGGTCGTGCCGTTGCGAGGGACTCGCGTCTTTGCTCCCAGCGCCCAGAGGTCGCCCCAGGAACTTTTCCTCGCGTCGCGGAAGGCTTGTTTGCTGAAACTTCGAGGAACGGTCCATCGTTCCAGGGTACCGGAAGGCGTGCAGACATCCAGAATCACATGACCAGTACGTTTCAACGGCGGTAAGATCGCTCTCGGCAAGGACAGACCGTTCGGCGCCGGCGTGGAAGACGGAGCTTCGTATCCCGAGAACGCCTGCTCGGTTGCATCTTCGCCTTGCTCGATTGGGGCGGAAGTCAATTCTTGCTTTCGAAGATCTTGACCTCGGAGGACGGACAGATAGGAGAACTCGACGTCTTCGTGGTTCTTGCCGCTGCTGCCGAAGATGGATTGCAGGAATGCAGGGCGATGATAGCGTTGTTCAAACGAGCAGATTGCTCGGCGACCTTTGACCATGCCCTTTTGACTGTACAGTGGACAGCCGGTGTGGTTCGTGCAAGGAGCGATGATCATGCCCGTCTCCTTTGGCTGCATCAGAAGATCCGCGTAACCTGGCTCGTCGATGTCCGTCGACCGTTCGGTGTCGTTCGGCGAGGAGATGTGTCTGTCAAGAAGCATGTCTCGCGCGCCGGCGATCATTTCGAAGCCGCGCGATACGCCCTTCTCCAGCAGAAGTAGGACACCTCCATCGGCATGCAGCAGATGCCATAGGTTCTGGACGTGGGACTTCCGCAGGTGATCCTCCCGCAACGGCCACAATGAGTGCGGCGCAATGACGAGGTCGAACTTGCCCTTCACTTTCGCCTCTTCGGCGTGTAGATAGTCCGGCAGTCTCGGGATGAACGTTGTGTTGTCCAATAACTTCGCTGCTCGGCGTCGTAGAGCATCGCTTCCAGCCAATACCGTGGCGCTGCCCAGTGGCGGCGAAAGACCTGCACCACCAACCCTGCCATCCGCTTCCGCCAGGGCCAAGGGTGAGTCAAGACCATCGATATCACCATCGTGCATCCTCTCCCACTCCGCTCTCAACATCTCCCTCACAGCCAAGACGCCCGCACCCGCACCTCCAGCATCCAAGATCCTCAACTCACCCTTCTCAGCCTTCCTCACCAAACCCTCCGCCCACTCCGTCCCAAGCCTCTTCCTCGTCTCAATCAGCACACTCGTCACGCTTGCGTATATCGCCGGCACCAGGGTAGCAAGGAACACATCTCCGTCCATCTCCGCCATATTCGACTGCGTGGCATCCAAAGCAATGGGTTTCTGCTGCATAGTCTTTCCTCGAGCCGGAGTGGAAGTGGAGTAGGGTAGGCCTGGACCGCCGAAGATACGGAGTGCGTGTTCGGGGATATGCTTGTTGCGGTCGGAGATGAGGAGCGTGACGGGATCGATGAGGGTGGACTTTGGGATGTCGACGGGGAAACTGAAGCGGTTGGCGAGAGTGAGAGGGTGTATGCGGACGAATCCTGGCTCGTCGTCTGCCTGCGCTTGCTCCTGGTCCTGATCTTGAAGTTCGTCTTCAGCGAAAGGTTTGTATGCCTCGCCGTCCCCCATCGCTCTTTCAAGATCTCTCGCGAGCATCTCATTCCCCGTCATCTTCCACTTCCTCTTCCGCTTCCCCACCACCCCGTCATCCTCTTCCTCAGCCTCAAATTCCACCTCCCTTCCATCCTCCCTCAAAACCTTCAATGTCCCAATATCATCGCTTCTCACCTCTTCCACGCCGTTCTCCCCAACCACAACCTCCCGCAACCCGCCGAACAACCGCTCATACACCTTCCCCTCCTCCACCTCAAACAGCTTTCCAGGCACCACCTCCCCCCCAAACCATTCTCTCACCAGCCTCACCCTCTCTTCAACTCCATTCGACTCTTGCACACCAGCTTGCATAAACACACTCTCCCTCCACTCCTCGCGCGTAATCTGTCCAGAAGTGAAGAGTCCCTCAACGAGCTCGATCTCTTGGTGGCGTGTGAACCTCGCTCGAGGAGGAGAGGTCGTGCTGAATGTCCTGCTTCTGCCGTTCTCACTCTTCCACTTCGGAGTCTTCCCCGCTGTCCGACCAGAACCGTTGGTGACGGCGTTGTATCCTCTCCTCGAACCCACCGCTGCTGATCCTTCTCTTGCTAGCCCAGCCGGTCTCGCATCCCCAGCTCCGCTCCCCGTTGCACCAAAAGTGGTAGACAACCCTCTTCCCCGTCTCGCATCCTCCAAACCCCGAATCAAACTCCTCAGTCGACAAGTATTGCACCCCACAGCAGGCGGGCGGGTCGCAAGTATGCGATACATCGTATTCGGTGCTGCGAGTTGCCAGTGTCTAGGTGACTCTACTCCTCAAGTCTTTCAACGAACAGAGTAGCGGTGATGAAAAAGACACCGCCGACGAAGCAAAGGGAGAGACAACGAGGGAGTAATGGCGATGCGAAGATGAAGTAGAGGCGACTCTGCCATTACACTTTCTTGAAAGACCAATTAAAGTATGCGCTACGGACGCCCGTCCGCCGACCAATGGGAGACGATCTGATTGACCACTCGTCCTGCACTGCCTGGATACGGACACAAGTACCTTGGGTATCAAAAGCAACGGTGAGTACCATTACCGCGAGACTGACACGAGGCACAGAGTATGGACCCAGACAGAAGTTTTGATAAAAGAAAGGGGGGCATGAACTACACTACCGCAACCTCAACTCAAAGAAACACAACCGTCGTCCTCCACGTTTCTGATCCTGGAATCACCTCTGCTTCACGTCCGACTCCGCAAGCAGTGTTATTCACACCGCCATCCACACATGATCCGAACAGAAGCAGCTGCAACCTTTTCATCCACAACCCCGGAAGTCCGTACCTCCGTCGCTGCATACCATGTCCATATGTCGTCCGCCCATTACCACATGTCTCCACTTCGTGCTCCACCGTCCAGGTGAAAGGGTTTCGATGTGTTGAATCGTCGCTTCGATATTGAGGAGTAAAAAAAGCCGTGCGTTAAAGAAATCCGGGAAGTGCTGTTGGGAAAGTCCAGGTCCGGTCGGAGCTGAGGGCGATGTTGGATAGGGGATGTGTTCAGGGCATGATTGGGATTCGTGCTCGTGTTGATGTTGGTGGAACGCGGTCTTGTCATGTCTCGTGTAGGGCTTGTTCGATACAGTGCATGTTGGGAACGTCGATGATAACGAGCAAATCGCTCAAAGAAAAACAAAGTTTGATCGGTCGATTGGAGTGGTCTGAAGGTCGCCCTCCAAAACCTGCAGATGAATCCAGCTCCATCATGGTGCCCTTTCCAGTCGTCTAGTCGGTCGAATGGAGAGTGGTTGATTGAGATGAGAAGCCGAAAGCCCTGCCGAGTGACACTGCCAGAAATGCTGCTTGGATGTCTGCTATTCGCATCACCTGCGTCCGCTTCTCTTGTATGCATGGTTCTTCAAGTCCATTAGCACAACTTGAGCTGAGCTGCACTTGACGAGAACCACGCGAGAAGCGAAACAACCAGACAGCTGTGCACCGATACCGATATGAAAGTTTCTTCCAGTCCAGTGTCCTGATCCAGAAGAGAGCAAAGAGACAATGCATCATGAAGACATCATTGCATGCTTTGCCAAAAGTTGAGTGTGTAGCAACCCTGCCGATACTCATCGGGCCGTTCAGTAGTTGTTGTAACCAGGCTGTTCGGTGCCGCGCTTGCTAGAGCGAAGTTGCCTGTGAAATAAATCATCGTCAGCCAAAGTCTTCTCAGTCCCCTCGCGCCAAAGCAAGTTCGAACTCTGCGCAGAGGAGAAGGCGCCTTACAAGACGGAGAGTATGGAGGCAGGTCATGTGTATGTGCGCACTCACATTCCAGTGCCCTCAGCTCTCGGTGGGACGCCGCCACGACGGTCCTTGGAGAGACCAGTCTGTCCGCCAGTGGCCTGAGCGGAGCGGTTGCGGGCCTTGTCATCACCCTCCTCCGCGGCAGCGCCATTGCCCTGAGCCTGAGCGATAGCCTGCGCATTCTTCTGGTACTTGTAGACGGTCCAGTCAAAGACGTAGTCGTACTGGAAGCCTTCGCGCACGAAGAGATCACGGAAGATCTTGCGGAGGTAGGAGTAGTCGGGCTTGTCGTCGAAGCGAAGACTGCGGGTGTAGTTGAGGTAGATGGCGAACTCGTTCGGGAAGCCGCGGCACAAGACCTCGGTGGGGGTGGTCATCTTCTTCTCCATGATGCGGTCGTACTTCTGCTTCTTGGTGGCCGCCTTAAGACCCTGCCATGGAAGAGAGCCACGGCAGAAGTACAGCATGACGTAGCCCAAGGACTCCATGTCATCGCGACGAGACTGTTCTAGCGAGGTTGTTAGTAAAAGAGAGAGTGGGCAGGATGCTGCGAACATACCAACGCCCAAGTGCGTGTTGATAGAAGCGTATCGGGCAGTTCCAGTCAGATTCTTGTTCTCTCTGTACGGGATGTGGAAGTGCGTCTTCGGGTCACGGTACTTCTTGGCCAGACCGAAATCAATCACGTTGACCTGGTTGCCGCGCTTGCCGATACCCATGAGGAAGTTGTCGGGCTTGATGTCGCGGTGGATGAAGGACTTGGCGTGGATGTATTCGATGCGGGAGATGAGCTGATCGGCGAGGAGGAGGACCGTCTTGAGCGAGAACTTGCGGTTGCAGAAGTTGAAGAGATCCTCGAGAGATGGACCGAGCAGATCGAGCACCATGGCGTTGTAGTCACACTCGGTGCCGAACCATCTCACGAAAGGGATACCGACACCGCCGGCGAGGGATTTGTAGACGCGTGCCTCGTACTCGAGTTGAGGGTGCTTGGCCTTGACGGACTCAAGCTTGATGGCAATCTCCTCTCCGGAGATGATGTTGGTGCCTGTGAGCGAGGTCAATCAGATGTCACACGCGTGTCTTCTTGACGTGTCTGCACATACCCAAGTAGATGTCACCGAAACTGCCGCTACCGATCTTGCGGCCGATGCGGTACTTGTTGCCCACACGAAGATCCTGCTAACATGTTAGTCGTTGTCCTCCTTCAGTTTGTCTCCGTCGCGTGCTCTTCGCATCGCGGCATGTGTGGTGGTGGGGGCTGGACGTACCATGGTCGTCATGGCTGGAAGGAGGCCTCACGAGTGAGGGCTTTTCGTGTCGGAGGGGTGTGGAAGTCGATGCTCAGTATTTCTACCGAGCGTAGAATGTATCGTGGTCGGATATTGAGCGAGGTGAAGTCGCGGAGACTGAAGTCGTAGGTGTGTTAGTGATGAAGGGCTTGAGAAGGACCGGCAAGCGGTGTGCCAAGATGGGCAGTGTTGGGCGATCTCGGGAAGTTGGGCCTTGGTGAGTGATTGCAGTCAAGTGCGGCCAACAAAGAGACGAAAGGGAAGGAGATGAGAGGGACACAAGCAGCCAGCACCCACGACAGCGGTGAATGTGCAGGACGTGCGTGCGCGTGAACGTGAAGTGTAAGGTGGTCCCAGCAAGCGAGGCGGATTAGAGGGAGATTGGGCTAAGAGTCAGATGAAACCCGTGACACTGGGCGGTCGGGGAATGGTCGGTGAAGGGCGAGGGGAGAGTGGGGCGGCCGGTCAGCTGATAAGCGCATGAACGTACCTTTGCTTTGCTGATGAGATGAAAGTGTTTGTCTGGGACGGTGTGATGAGGTGTTTTCGGTACGGTTCAGATCGAAGCCGCGGATCGAGGTGGAGGCGTCGGTGTTTGGTGTTCCGTCGAAAAGAGCGCAGAGCGTGATGCACTGTACGCTGAGAGGTGGGGCTGATGAGCGAGGTCGATGGGGAATCAGAGGGAGGAAGATGCAATCGAAAGGGCGCGTGCGGGTGTGAGGATCAAAGGCGGCCCTGCCCTGCTGACAAGTTCCGTCAGGCTCGTGAAGGCCGTGGATGTCGTGTTGTCTGTGTTTGGGCGCTGACTCTGTGGGGAAGAAGCAAGCAAATCAAGTGAGCTTTTTAGAAGCCAGGCAGAGACAAGGCAGGGAGGAGTCTGGATCCTTGAATCCTTTGGGCGCAAATTCGAACTTCCGATTCCGGCCAGCGCTTAAGTTCTTTCTGCCAAACCCGGCGCCACAATCAAACGGAAACGATCTCTCACCGTACCAGATCTCACGCTGAAACACGAGTATGTACGACCAGACGAACACTTCGCATTTGCTTTCAAACCAACGGAGCACCCTTGTGCTATATAGGTCTCATGCAAGCAACACATTGAAGCTCTCGATGCCCACGACTCAAGAACTATATATACCCCTCGATCTCCCTCTGCATTTACGATGCCAATCCTCATTCTGCTCTCCCCATATATCGTCCACCGCTGCCCGGTCATCACGGTTATCTCATCGAATCTCGTGCTCGCACTGCGAACGAGCCGCTGGAGCATGCAAATCCTTGAACTGCACCGCTGCAGACAGCTCCAGCCATGACGATATACCTACCTTGTCGTTCATGCCCAACCTTCCGAACTCGTCTCGGATAAGCTGATCCCATCGGGGGAAATGTGCTTCCAGGTCTTCGCTGACAAGCTGTCTTATGCACCGAAGTGTGGAGATCTTCCAAGAATAACGTACATTGGCGCATACCGCGCTTAGCTGCAGGTCAATACAGTGTCACATTTGCAGTATAGCATGTCTCCGCCCTATGCGGTAGATGAAAGCACAAAGGGGCACCGGGCGTGAAAGGCTTGCCAGATTGTCGAGGACAAATATCCTGAGTTCTTTGTTCTTCAGCAGAAGCGGTGCTTCCCTGAGGTAGCTGAGGACTCCTTCGGCTTTCGGTGCTGGTTCGTTGCGCAACCAGATTCTTTGCGTTACCAAGAAAGCAATCTCCGCAAGCGGCCAAACTTAGTAGCATCAATGAGCAGCGATCACTGCAACAACTTGAGCGAGTAGTATCGCAGTGCCCAAGATCAGTGGAAATATCGGAGACAGAATTCTGAGTTGACCTAGCGAGACAAGACGATCACGTGACATACCCGACGGCCGATGTGTTGCTGGCCCGACAGGCGAGAAGATGTGAGACAGGAATCGGCCTTCTTTAGCATTTATGGCGACTGAAGTTGGCTTCTGCTTCTCCTGGTCCGTGTGTGTGTGCGTGCGAAGTGTATGCTTTCAGCGGCAATATTTGTACACGGCCCAGCTACCACGCATTCCTGATCGCGCTCTCGACTCTCCATGCCATCTTCCGGCCGAATACTCCAAGAGCCCCCATCATGCTGCTCTCTTCATCCTCCCGTACTCCCTCTCCTTTCCTACGGTATGCGCCTAGTGTTGGTTTCCCTTGGAGTTGGCATTGATGTTGGGGTTTCGGGGGTCGTTCTTGTACTCGTCGCCTGTGGGAGGACTGGAGTTAGTCTCGGCTCTGGGTTTGTGCATGTCCCAGGTGTCACTTCATCGAGAAGATCCGGCGTGTGATCGATCGTTGGGAAGACATACTGTTGGCGAGCACGCTGGCGAAAGAGCTGATGCCGTAGAGAACAACGACGCCTGAATCACCCTGTCAGCACTCCTATATCTCTTTCTTATACTCCTTCACTCTGAGGGTTCCCCCCAATCGCTTCTTATCATCGTCAAGACATACCGGCTGTGTAGAATGGCCACATTGGCCGCGCTGCAAAGGTTGTCAGTCTCATATTCTCATTTCGCAGGGCATCGGCGCGCCACGGCATCACCCATTGAGGTTATCAACATACCGATTTGCGCAGGGAACTTCTTTGTGAGGATGCCGGGCATGATGAGAGATGGTTCTTGAAGTGTTCTGTGGTTGAGGATTGGGCCGTGCCGGAGTCGTGCTGCAGGTGATGTGAGGCTTCGGAGAGAGCTTGCACCAAGTCCCGGCTACTGCCGAGTGAGGAAGTTTCAGCACGACAGAAGTTTGAGGAACGGGGGCTGTCTTCACTCCCCAGCTTCAAAAAGTGCAGCTTCCCCACGCCGTCTTCCCCATCGCGTCACGCAACAAATCAACGACAACACGAGATCCTGCTGATGAAACACCTCGTCCTACGATTGCACCGCCTCGTATTCAGTCGAAAGCCGCAGATTACACATCATTTCTTTCGAGTCGTTCTTGTGATGCCACGGTGGAGTCGTGGAGCAAAAGTCATCCTACCCCAGCCTCCCCGCTACCTGCCACATTCAATGAACCATCCCGCCATCTTCCACGCAGGCACATGCGAACCGTTAGATAACATGGAAGGAAACCGTTTCGAGATGTCCGTTATTCGCTTCGACATTCCAGACCCGCGCATTCTTTTCACACGTTGTTCGCTACCATCCGTTTCCTGCACGTGCTTGCTACCGAACAGTTGAACAATCCGTTTGTTCACGATCTGCCGACATTCCCAACAACAACTTCTTCAGTAATATGGTGTTGAGGCTTTGATCCTCTCAGCAAGACTTGTCCAAAATCGCCGAGATCAAATGTCGAATCCTCTGCCGCCGCCCGACGCACCTTTCATTCGGACTCTTACCAATGGTGAGTGCCCTCCCCTCAACATCCTGGTCGATATGTTGCCTCTTGCCAAAGAAGTCACCACGGCGACGACAATATTTCAAGGTTGCTAACTCTTCTCTCTCAACAGTCTCCAACCCTTCAATCATCCACAGTCGTCCATCGCAACAATCTTTCGCTGCATCTGATGACTACTACTCGCTATCCGGCTCCAACTCATCTACCAACAGCGAAGAGCTAGCAGCCAACACAAGATCGCAACATACCATCACTCGCTTTCAAACACCACCTTCACGATATCGAACACCACAGCAGTCGCGAGACTACTTACCACAACGATCGAGAGACAATCTATTACAACAGCAGCATGCGACAGTCGAGGGGGAGATCCGCAAGACACCGATGAGAGGGGAGGGAAAGCGACGATCAAGTACACCTGAGCTTGAGACTGCGGCGAGTGGAGCTGCGGTCCCTGGCGGGAAAGTACAAGAACCAGCACCCAGTCAACAACGGTTCAGCGGAGTTAAGCGAAAGCCAGTACCCAGTGTCATCATGGACCCCAATGACTCTTCTAAGAGAGAAAGTCGCATCTCACCAACGTTCGCCGAAAGCTCCACAGCAAAGGACATCAATCGTGAAAGCGACGCACCGACACCTGGTGTTGACGACACGCCGTACATTCAATTCGCGTTGGACCAATTGACGAGAGACGAGGAAGTGCGCGGAAGCAGACTATACCCAGGAACAGGAGCTGGCGGACATGGGAGCTATCCAGCAGGAGCATGGCCTCTTCTACCGACGCACCGCTACGAGCCGGTGCTTCAAGAGGAGAAGAAGTCATCCTTCGAGCAGGTTCCGCAGCGGAACCCCCAGAAATTGGGCAAGGCCCTCCACCCACAATCGTCAGACGAAGCACAAACACGGGAACCGAACGTTTTCATTCCAGTACCGGATTCTCAATATTCAAGGCTTGACTTCCTCCCCGGAATCCTACGGCCAATTCAGCTGGGCATCTACCTTGCGTTGGTCGTCGCCTTCCTCGCCTGCTTGATCTTCACGGCAATCTGGAGCAGGACGAACACAGCACTGTGGGCTTATCGTCGCTTCGGCGACGAACGATACTTTGTCTTCCGATACCTCCCGACCATGCTAGGGATGATACTCTTGATGTGGCTGTTCCAGATCGAGATTGCACTCTACCGCGTTGCGCCTTTCATTGCAATGACCTCACCTTATCCACGGAACAGACTTGTGGGCGCAAGAATACCCTTGGTACCGCAAGGCTTTGTGCTTCCCTATTTTGGACACTTCAGCGCCGGGCAGCCTGTGATTGGAATCTTCATCTTCATCTCTTGGTTGCAGCTATTCACCATTCCTCTTCTGGCGAGCAGTTTCAACTCCTACCAGCAGAATGGCGTGTGGCGGTGGCTTGCGGTACAGCCGATCATCTGGGTCGTAGTGGCACTCTACATTGTATTCGTCGCCGCGCTGGCAGTGCTGCTGTTTTGGGTCTCGCGAACGCCATCAGGACTGAAATGGGACGCGCGGAGTCTGGCAGATATGATCGTTCTCCTTGAACGGAGCAATGCTTTTGACAGCGACAGCGAGAACGTGGCAAAACTGGGACAATGGCGGACCACTCACCGACCTAACGACATCTTCCACGGGTACGGAGTTGAGGACAAGCCAGCGCGCAGCTACGCTGTCCAAGACGGACGAATCACCGAGAAACGCTACTCGGACCCTGAAATGGACGTTGAAGCAGGACGGATCAGAACCTCCAAGGAGGCGATACTCGCGAGGAACTCCGGCAGTAGCTTCGGCGGCCAGCACTCCCGTGGCGGTGCGCTTCCTTGGTTTCTCCGCCCGTTCTTCGCTCTACTCTGGCCGATCATCGCAATCGTTCTGCTCATCGCTTTTCTCATCATCTCCTACTTGCCCTCCACCAATGTGGCCGATGGCTTTGACCCGAGAGTATCCTCCTTCGTTTCCAGCCAGGGATACAACACCACCAATTTTCTGTACAGCTTCCTCCCCGCCAGCCTCGCCATGCTCTGTCTCCTATTCTGGCTCTCCATCGATCTTGCCCACCGACGGCTCCAGCCTTTTACGTCCCTCGCCGGTTGTCAGACCTCTCCCGGATCGGATCATGCAGATGTACTTGGCGACTCAGCGGAGCGAACACTTCTCCCATCCTACCCGGCCGACCTCCCTGGACAAGCTACGCTCACCGCGCTGATCAATGGCCACTGGCGTCCGGCTATCACGTCCTTTGTGACTCTCATTGCGGCGACCCTCCCTGTTCTTGCGGGCGGCGTCTTCTGGGCTCTATTCTACCCATCAACGCAGTCCATCCGCATGACTGCTCACATGCCGGCTTACTACGCCCTCTCCGTCTTCCTCACCATCTACGCCTTGTCTTACCTGGCCATCTACCCGTCTTCAACCCTCCGATCGACAAGCCTACCCCACGACATCAACACCTTTGCCGGCGTACGCTCTCTCGTCGCTCAATCTCGACTCCTCGATGATCTCGCATTCCGCTCACCGCGGAGCAAAGTCGATCTCGTGACTAGACTGCTTTCATCCACGAACAGTGCCCGGCGCAGCTATCCGGACTGCGTCAACCAGACCGTGGTGGTGAGCGGCGCTGCCGGCGCGGAAGCAAGCAAGGTCAGTCTGGCGGATAGTCTGAGGGGCTTCGGTAATGCGAGGCAACAGAGCGCTGTGGGAGGGAGGGATACTCCCGATGGGTGGGAGGGGATGCAGGGGATGAGGTTTGGGTATGGGAAGTGGACGGGGAGGGATGGGAGGGACTGGGTGGGCATAGATCGGGAGAGGGCGTGAGTGGCGAGGATGAGGTATTGGCGGGTGTTGCATTTTGGTTGATACTGTGGCTTAGCGATGGCGTTTGCGGGATTTCAATGAGGGTGCATGAACATGAATGGATGATGGACGGATATGATAGAGCGGCATGGCAAGGATATACAACATGAGAGCACGAGTCGGGGACTGTGATGGATACATAATACTGTACAGAATGATGATACCTCGACAAGACTGGCATATCACTGCCCTTTCTCTCCCTCGACTTGACAGCAGCAGCATGCCCCAGTGCACGAGCTCAACTGCCTCTTGAGGACGGACAGGGTCAAGGGGTTGCATGGTTGCATGGCATTAGTTCTAGAGCAAGGTTATCGAGTTGCCTGCAAGTGCAGATGTCGTGAACAGCGGATTAGCTTTTCTCACTTTTCTTCGAAGTCCCGAATGCGGTCGCAATGAGACTTCGATCTTCTCGCGCCGACATTCGTATGTGAAGTTCCATCCCAAGACTCCCCGCCTCTCCCATTTCCGCCTTACTCGCCGTTCCAGGTTTCCCCCGCGTCTTTCGCCTTGCCCGCACAAGCTCGACCTCCCATTTGTCCATGCGCGACCTCACGCCTTGAACGTCCTCTTGTTCTGCTCCACCGCGTGCGGAGGCCACATAACATCCACGGTCTGGGCGACTCTACCGACGTTGCCAATACTTCCACGCGACCACAATCCTCTCCACGACGTGCCTCGCCTCCACCATCCTTCGGCGCACTTCACTCCCTCAATGGGCTCTCCTCTAATATGGACTCACCGGTGACAGAGCGGCAGCAGGCCAGTGCAACGCCCAAGTCGCCTACGAACGGACAGAGTTCCCCCAAGAGAAAGCCCTTCGAGTCGGCGACAGAAGAAGGTGACAATGGCAAGAAGAAGCGGAGGAAGGTCAATCATGCTTGCGTGTATTGTCGGCGATCGCATATGACTTGCGACTTGCAAAGACCTTGCGCGAGATGTGTCAAGCGGGACATTGGACACCTTTGTCATGACGAACCGAGGGAGCCGCCGAAACGGACGAAGAGCGACCTCAGTGTTGCGGAACTTGCGCCTGCACCTGCGGATGGATCTTCAGTCGATGGGAGTCAGAATGTGGCATCTGCGAATGGCAGTGCGCATTATGGACAGACCAGTGGAGATCTCGGCGTGAGCGTTATGAACGGAGGAGGAGCAGCAACATCACAGCCGCAGACATCCCAGCCGACTCTCGTCTCTCCGCCCATCCAACGACCCATACCCCGAGGCGGCAACTCCACCAACGCAGGAGGCTTCCTCCAAAACTACGACTGGAACAACCGCGGCGTCGTCAACCAATTCTCCGACATGCACCATCTCCATCCGAATTACATGTTCAACACATCCGAGGCGACGAATGAGTATAACCTCCTCAACGACTTCCTCAGTAATTCCTTGATCGACGACGGCGGCGTCTACCAAAACCCCGACGACGCTCAAGCCCTCTTCAACGACCCCCTCCTCCTCACCTCCTCCCTCTCCGCACTGACAACCAGCCGCAACAACGACGACTCCCTCACCCAATCCACCCCCCTTCCACCACCTGCACCTACCAACCTCCCCCAAACAACAACCAGCACAGCCTCCACCACCTCCCCCACCACCGGCAATGAAATCTCCCGCCCCTCTTCCACCTTTCCCATCGACCCCCACGCCCGCGACAAATTCTACATGACAGCCGCCGACCCCGCCGGCCTCTCCTCGGCCGAAGACCGCCTACACAAACTCCTCCGCGCCAAATACGACGCCGGAATGCTCAAGCCCTTCAACTACGTCAAGGGCTACGCCCGCCTCAACCAATACATGTCCGCCCACCTCTCGCGGGAGTCCTCCGTGAGGATACTAAAGCAACTCGATCGATTCCGGCCGAAATTCCGCGAGGCAATGCACAGCTTAACAGACATGCAGCTCGTTCTAGTGGAGATGTGGTTCGAACGCAGTCTAATGGACTACGACCGCGTATTCGCCAGCATGGCGATCCCCGCGTGTTGTTGGCGACGCACGGGGGAGATTTTCCGCGGCAACACGGAGATGGCGGAGTTGATCCGCGTGCCCCTGGATCGCTTGCGGGACGGCAAGGTGGCGATTCACGAAATCGTGGCCGAGGAGAGTCTGGTGAGTTACTGGGAGAAATTCGGGGCGATTGCGTTTGATGGGAGTCAGAAGGCGATTTTGACGAGTTGTTCGTTGATGAGGAGGAAGGAGGGGGAGAGGGAGGAGGGGGAGAAGGAGGTGTTGAGGTGTTGTTTTTCGTTTACGATTAGGAGGGATTCGCATAATATGTAAGTTTTTGCGTGCGCAATGGGGAGGGGGTTTGGGGATGTTGCAGGGGAGGGGAAGTGGTTGAGAGAGTGATTTGCTGACTGACTGGTGACTTTTTTCTTTGCAGACCTTCCCTCATTGTGGGCAATTTCTTACCTATCAACCCGCCGAGGAAGACGGTTTCGAATGCTGGATGATGACGACCTGGACGGAAGGGGTTCGACGATGGCGATTACTGGATTTGCTTGCTTGCTTGCGTGTTGAACGACCGAAAAGCGAGGAGCTGGCGCGAGGGACGCTGGCTGTAAAATATGTACATACATTGTGTACTTGTTACGATTACGAAGGAAGGTGAGGAATCTGACGGATGTGGATGACTCTGGCTTCTGGCTTTGCAAAAATTCTCGAATCATGCTCAGGTATGCGGGACAACGCCTCGGACGACCTTTTCTTTCCACCCTACGCTCCGACATTCTTGAATCTCACAGAGCTGATGGATCCGACTTGCAGTTATCTACTGACTCTTCTTCCGAAGCGATTGAAAGGAGTGAAGGTTGTGCTATAATTGGTGCGAATATTCTGGGCGGGCCTGATCTGTTGAATTCTGCAAATGCCGGATATTCTGGGCTTCGATCGAAGTGTACCTCCTGGATCTCCTTGCTCAAGGCGCGTGCGCGCAAGATCTCGACCGGCATGCCGAGCAGAGTGGCCAAGTGCATTATAACTGGAGTCGGATCTTCTTTTGCTCGAGGGCTCTATAGCTAAACTTGTAAAGTCGAACGGATAACGAGATAAGCGAAGTACTAACGGTACAGGCGCAATCGCTGCAAGTAGTGGACGCTGCAAGTAGTGCCGGCCGACCTTTACGATACGTTCCCGTCCCTCTGGAGTATCGAGGGCGGGAAATCCCGCTCGTCATGATTACTATTCAACACTCGAGCTGCATCTTCGGGCTGCTTCGGCTTCGAGTTACCTCATCTTTCCTCTCCAGGCTCCTTCATCTTCGGGCTCCTTCCTCTCCACGCTCCTTCGTCTCTGGGCTCCTTTGTCTCCATGCTCCTTCTTCTCCAGGCTCCCTTATATCCGAGCTACATCATTATCAGGCTATCTCCATTCTCCGTTTCTAGGCGCATGCTTCCGGCCACTTCATTGCAAGTCGTGTAGTACAGTCCGAATGGCACCGCGAAGGGAACGTCCCGCGGCTCTGGCCCACTCCCGATGACGCTCAAGAACGACAAAGTCCCAACTATGACAACTCCCGACTTCACCAATCATCAACCCCAGGGCGTCAATCCTCGAGCAAACTATCATACCTCCCATCCAGAACCCCTTTCTGCAGATAATCCCTGCAATGCCCATATCGCCGTCCGCACTTCACCTCGGTGATTCCGGTCGCAAGTGCAAGCTCGGCGCACAACAACCAGCCCACGCGAATGCCCGGCGGACCCCCTGTAACCGACATGTGCTCGGAAACCCCGAGCGAACGCAAGGCCTCGTGGCGTCTGCAGAATGACACGAGGAGGTCGAAGTCGGGGCGAACGTGCTCGAACTCTAGCGACTCGAGGAGGGTAAAGTGCAGAGACATGAGCGCTGAAGTTTCGGGGAGCTTGAGGAACAATTCATCGCGATTGACGGGTGTGAGTTTCAGGGAGCGCATTGGAAGCTCGGCGAGCGTGATGAGGACGCTGTTTGCCAAGTCGCTGTTGTCGTCGTCCTGGTTGTCCGGGTCGCACACGTCCAAATGGATATTGAGAGTTTTGAAATGCCGGAGCGCCGCCACGTACAGTCCGCCCGTCTTGAAATCTTTCCCGTTGCGGGTGAGATGGATCCCTTGGCCGGCGGCAACGTCCATCGAGAGCGTATCGAAAATTACACCGGACGAGACCACGGCGAGCATCACACTCTGGAGGCAATAGTCGTCGATGTCCGGCTTGTCGTTGGTGGTCGCATCCGCGAACTCGTCCCGGAATCGGATGACGGTGTACTCGTCGGAGCGGAGACCCTGCAAGCTTTTCCTGCCGTCGCGGTGGGACTGGAAGTGTATGTTCAGCACGCGAGTGTTCTCTGCGCACTTGTTGAACAATTCCGTCAGCAACTTGCGATCGTACCCGTATTCTCGGCGCCGTCTCTGAGCTTGGTGTGCTGCTACCGCGGCAGCCTTGCCGGCTTTGCCGGGTCCGTCTCTGAACATGTTCATTGCAGATTTTTCCGCGAAAATGTAGTCTGCTGGGTCTGCGACCGCATTGTCGATTAGGATAAGTGTCCTGACGGCGGGGCCGTAGAGAGGGTGGCTGAGAATGTTGATGGCTTTTTGGATGCTGGACTCTGTGCAGAGCCGCACTTTGACTTCGGAGAAGACGCTGGTTGTGTACAGCTTCAGCACTTTTGCGCCGCATGCGCGCGAGACCATGCGCAGGCAGGTTTGGTCTTCTTGGGTGGTGTGTTTGGCTATGCGCTCGACGAGCTCCACGGGCAGGCTGGGGAGAGTCGCGGTGGGCTTCATGATTTGGATGGTTCGCTCCCTGGCTTGAGAGTCCAGAGCGATATGGCATTAGTTGTTGCGAGACAGATGAAGATGCTCCCGATGCGTTACGCCTTTACGACGGAATGCAGAGCTGTCTCGTGAAGTTTTTTTGCGTCTTGCAAACTTGCCCTGGAAGCCCGGCGAAAAGCAAGATTAAGATGAAGATTCTAGCATGTGACACAAGACGTGGAAGACCACGGATCAGCGCGTTACATGACAAGCTTTGGAGAAGTTTGGGTGCAGTGATTGTTATACTGCATGGCGCTGGATTCGCTACTTCGCTCGAACGCTCGGGTATGCTATACTACCTTAACCCGCCGGTCTGAGCGCCGCAGATGAGGCATTAAGATCTCCGGGAAAAGAAGCGCAGACTTCCGGCCGATTTGACTTGGGATGATGGCTTGGTAGATCTGCCGGGCTGGAAACCTCACTCTGAATCTGAGTCATACCCGTCGAAATGGGCATACACCTGGCCGACGCTTGGGATGCCACTTGCTCGCGAGAGCTCATCGCACACCGTTGTGTCCAGATCCTGCGGCGTGCCGTGAACCGTGGTGAACTCGAGCAACAGGTCCTGCAAGATCTTCTGACGCTCGAGAAACGATACGAGCTCCTTCCAGTAGACCTGCACTTCGCGGAAAGTCAACGACTTCAAGAACGGAAAGTCGGTCTTCATGAGAGTGGCCAGCGTGGGACCAAGCTCTAGCTCCTCGTGATTCAAGCTTTCCACCCTGAGGGAACATATCTTAAGCTCCGCAAGCTTGGTCAAGAAGTCCCGCGCATGGAGCTGGTGGCTTCCGTCGTCATCGTAGTCGGCGCACATCACAAGGTCGAGGCTGTCGAAATGGGAGAGCGCAGTCTTGCATATGACACCTTTCTGGTGCTCTTCTCCATATCGAGAGATGGGAATGCCTCGGCCGTGCTCGGTACTCATCGAGAAACAGTCGAATACCGCACTGGAGGATGCAATCGCACACATCACTGTGAAGAAGCAGTGGTCGTCCGCCGCCTGCCATTCCATCGGAAGGTTCGCATCGACGATCCATTCGCCGCTGGCGTTCCAGCAGCCTCCGTCGTAAGACGTGTAGTCCACGCTCCGTCTTCGAAGCTGACTACATCCGCGGAAGAGCTGGATGAGCAAGTCGCAGTCTTTCCCTCTATACCTCGTCGAGTACTGGGCATTGTAGACCGCTACAGCCTTTTCGAGAGCCATAGCATCGAGCTCGGGACACTCGTCGTACTCATAATTGCGATATGGAACTTCTGGGTCATATGCCGCATCGTCGACAAGGAACAGATTTTTGACCGCTTTGCCATAGTCAGGGTGTTCGATAATCTTGATTGCGTTGGCAATGCTGGATTCTGTGGCGAGTTTTACTTTCAGGCTCCCGAAACATCTCTTTTTGAAGACACTCAACACCTTTGCAGCGCATTCGCGCGACACTAGACGCAGACGCTTCATGTCATTTCCCTCGGTAGACTCGACGATGTAGTCGAACATCTCCGGCGGCATGCCGAGCAGAGTGGCGGTCATGATTCGAGACTCGCGATCCGCGCGGTCGCTTGGCGGAATGGTTCTGGCGGACGCGGATATTGATGGTGAAAATTGTCGAACGGTGGCGATACGACTTGCTGCGGACCTTTTGGTCGCTCGGAGTGATTGTTCCAATTGACGTTGAAAGGTCGACAAGGCGCCGTGATCACGATGATTGTTGATGTTTGCATGCTGCAGAGTGAAGCAGAGCGGAAGCCGAACGTGAATATTTAAAGTTTTGGCATGTGACACACTTCACACAGAACATGCACGGCTTCGATTGAGCATGCCGTTGTCGAATGGGCGGAAGAGAAGAGCGCCATGCTTGCGGAGCCGAGTTCTGGTGGTGAAGCGAGATGAAGGAACGGCGTTTGCGGACTTGAAAAGTCGATAAAGTTGTAGCGGATACAGCACAAACGCTACTAGCGCTATTCTGCGAGATTTCCCTGGTCGGCTCTGTGATGAGCAGGTGAAACTCGGTACGAGGAAGATACCTTGGCGTTGGTTGGGCTCTGGAGTCACCGACCACGATCTTCACGACTCAAGCCTTTCGCATGTGACGCAACTTGCAAGACGTAGGGCTACGGATGGGCACAGTGCATGGCAGTCATTATCAACGTTGAGTGAAAGGACGCGATTTGATATCGACATCCCTGCGCTGCGCTGGATCTGCTATGACATTCGAATGCTGCTGCATCGCATTGCTCTATTCCCTTGACAGCGGACGCAGCCAAAGTAATAAGACAAGACCGAATGACCTTTTGAATCGAGCTGCTTGTCGCTCCCGAACAAATCCCTCGTCACAGCACCATTGGCATCCGTACAATGATCCACCCATAGCTTCACGTCCCTAGCCTAGCCGATTACTTCGGCATCATGGAGGCGTGACCTCCACCGGAGACGGCGGTGCCGAAAATCCGTTCACAATCAGATCGGGCTTCTTTACGAGTCGGCAGAGCTTGTCGCGGCCCTTCCTCGACCCCAGGAAATACTTCGGGGGTTTGTCGCTCACGTAGGCTTTCCCTTCGTCGAGAACAAGCTCGCGCAGACTCTTCTGGCGCTTGAGGAATGACGCCAAAGGCTTCCAGTCCATTTCCACTTGACCGAACTCAAGCGTTTCCAACTCCGGAAACTTCAGCCCCAGGAGCGTGGTCACCAGGGGCCAACCCGTCCCTTCGAACTGCGGCTTGACCTTCAGCGAGCGAATGTTGAGCGTCGCCACCATTTTCAGGAAGTCGCGCGTGTTGTCGGAATCCTCGTCATAGTCATTTTGGTGGCCATCGTCAAAGTGCAACACAAGATCTACGACCTGGAAATGCGAAAGGGCAGCTTTACACATGGCACCCTTCTGATACTGCTGTCCGTACTGGATTACAGGTACACCCTGCCCGGCTCCGACGTCCATGATGAATGCGTCTACGTTTGGACTGGTAGATGCGATGGCAAGCATTACCATCGTAAGGCAGTGATCATCCGCGACGTGCGCCCAATCGCCTTCTGCTCGGTGAGATTGGAAAACCACACTCACTTTCATGCTCCTCTTCTTGTTTCGTCCAAGCTTCCGGAAAAGTTCGATGAGCATCCGGCGATCTTCACCACTTTGCCGCATCTCTGTTTGTGCTTCCTTAGATGATACCGGCCCTATCATTCGAGCTTGATCATCGGAGGCATTGTCTGCTGCATCCGAGGTTGAACCCTTCTCAGCGCGTGAATTGTCGCTGGAGTCGTCTTCGAAGCCGTTCGAAGTGTCGGTAGTCGGATTGTTGTCAAAGTCTCATGGTGAAGCCTCGTCAGAATCGTACATTGGATCGTTGATAGAATCGTCCACGAGGATAAGCTTGCGACCTGCAGGCCCAATCGCACGATCCTCGACGATGGCTATGGCGTTCCTGATGCTGGACAGACTGGCTAGGCGCACCGTGATCTCCGCGAAGCGTGACTTCTTGTAGATTCTCATGACCTTGGCTGCACATTTCTGTCCAGCCTGACGGATCGCAGTCAGGTCCTGTGGAGAGGCGTCTTCAACGTGCTCGGCAATGTGCTCAAACAGCTCGACCGGGAGGTCGCTGAGCCTGTCGGGAGGTGCCATGGTTCGGAGTATCTGTCTTGGTGCTCGATGGTTGTAGGAGTTCGATGTTTGCTAGCCGGAAGGTGATAAAAATTGACAGGGGTGACGGGGAAGTGGCGAGCTGCGCACTGGCGGGCATGAGTGCAAACGCTGCGGATCGGCGCAGATGTTGTCGCAGGAAAGCACGAAGCGCGCGTGGTGATTCAAGCGTGGAGCGTTGCAGCCATTAAGGAGACCTGAAGTGGAGGTCGTTGTTGAGAGTGAAAATGTGAAGATGTTTGGGCGATTGACATTGAATACAGAGGAATCGCGATGTAGGCTTCCCGCTACCCCCTTCTCAGTGCGCTCCTTCCAAAAGCTCGTACTCGTGGCAGGTGCGGATTCCGGCTTTCTGTAAAGCCGACAACACTACCTACCTACCTTTGAAAGCAGAAAGGTCTGAATAGGAGATAGGCTTCCCGCACGTGACACAGCATATGCAGGGGCGTGTCACAGCTCATAGGTCATTCAGGGAATTGTTATACCCGACCACGAGCTCACAAACTCATGGCCAGTACATGCGGCATGCTAGAAGATCTTCAGAGGATGATATTTGACACAGGTACGCTTCGGCGAACTGGGTATTTCGATGGCTCAACTATCCGACAACAGGGGATGAGAACAATCGGAGGTCACTCAGCTGGACATCTCGGGGCGGTGTGCGATCTATTCATCGAAGTAGGCTGGCATGAAGAGTAACTCGCCGCTACAAACATCGAACGAATCGACTGTGAATCTCGAAGACTCTTTCCGGTCTTCGTTGAAGCTTGCTCCAAGGGGTGCTACGGGAGAACACGCAATGCGGCAGAGGACAAGTTCCAACGAAGACTGAAGAAAGCACCGGCTCATCATCTCTCGGCAGGGAGTCCTTTCGCTCTTGCATCCCAATATGCATCATGTATGCTGAGCAAAGCTACTCGCGTCCCGTCGGTGTCATCTTTTGATATTGCGCGTAGGGAGCCGAGGTGATGCTCCGCGATCGATCTGTTCGCTCACACGCCTTTGTCTTCGTATTCTGTTGAGGCGATTTGGCGTTCGAAACCAGGAACTCGAAGGCAGGGGCGCCACTTGTGGTGATCGAGGTCTTTCCTCATCTTGAACCTGCCTATGCTCAAGTGTACTCATAACCATCGCCAAAATCAGCGCCATGGAATATGACCTTGACCTTCGGAAGCAGTCGCACAAGCTCGTCGGCCGCGTCGTAGGACGGCTCCGGCGCCTCGAAAATTCCGGTGTAGTAGAGGTGTAGTTTGCGCAAGCTCGGTTGGCGGGTCAAGAAAGATATAAGAGGCTTCCAGTCTACCAGTACCGCGCCGAGATCTAGAGATTCCAAGAACGGAAGGTCGTGCCTCAATAGCGAGTCAAGCAAAGCATCGCGGGGCTCCCGACACGGTGTGGCCAACAATCTGAGTGATCGCAACTTGGTTTGCTTTGCCGCGGTGAAGAAGCTGTCTGCCGCCCTGATATCGGCTTCTGCATAATTTCCGCTCAGGTCAAGGACCAGGTCCACGACTTCGAAGTGGTGGCAAAAGATGGAGGCGTACAATTCATCGCCATGCTTGACATATTCGTATCCAGATACCGATACGCCTTCGCCAGCGGCCGGATCCATAGAGAAGGTCTGCAGCTGTGCCTTGGAAGATGCAATGACGTGTACAACAACGTCGAAGATGCCGATGTTGCTCCCCGCGCTCCAAAGCTTGAGCGTGCGCACACTCCCGTCGAACCTCTTCTTCCTGCTCGGCTCCCAGCTTTCAAGGTGGATGGCGGATGTCCTGCTATTCTGACTGTACTTGCGGAATAGGACGCTGAGCAAGCTGATCAGTGCTTCCTTGTTCCGTGTCGAGCCCTTGAGTCGTCACACAGAACACTCAAGCGGTAGTGCTTGACGCCCCAGTGACGTCCACTGGGCACCGAGTCGTCAATGAGAACAAGTCTCTGTACGACTGGGCCGAGGACTGGGTGATCAATGAGATCAATGGAATTGCGAATGCTCGATTTTGTGGAAAGCATGACCCTGTGATTGGAAAAGAGCACCTCCTTGTACACTTTGAGTACCATCGAGGCGCACTCGCGAGAAACCAGGCGGAGACACATCAGTTCCTCCTTCGTGGTGAACTCAGCGAGCGCTGAAACATTTCGACCGGAATGCCGAATGCCGAGCAAGGAAGCCGTATGCTCCATAGCTTGAGATGATGGTGCGCTGGTGACGCTTGATGAAGCGAACCTTGACGTTGAAGCGGAAGAGCTGCTGCAGATGAAGTCAGCGGCGAGTGGCTTTGGA
The DNA here is from genome assembly GCA_000223825.2 of Zymoseptoria passerinii SP63. Taxonomy (NCBI): domain Eukaryota; kingdom Fungi; phylum Ascomycota; class Dothideomycetes; order Mycosphaerellales; family Mycosphaerellaceae; genus Zymoseptoria; species Zymoseptoria passerinii. The sequence goes on along the minus strand of AFIY01000151.1, from coordinate 24,558 downwards.
TGGCGGGACGGCGAATCAACGGACAGCACGCACAATGAATCCTTTTGCTTGGAAACCAGAGAGGAGGTGAAGTGCACTGCGTCGCGCGACAGAAGGAAGAGTCGCGGCACGAGCGTAGACGCCGCTCCGAAATTCGTGCAGGCGTTGCTCTTCGATGGAGGCTGCTCTAGCGCAACTTGTGTACGATAGGGATCGTGAAGAAAGGCGAACTTTGACGGAGAACGCGGGTTGAGACAGAAGCGTTTGGTCGTTGGTAAAGTCTTGAACGTTTGCCTCGAGTGAAGCGAGCAAGCTTCGAAATTAAGCTTTTGGCATGTGACAAATGACTTGCGATTCACCTCGGGCTCTAGCCGTTGGATGAAATGCGGCCAGCGCTGCACGTGAAGCTTTGCTGAATTCTTAGGATCATGCGTATCCACTCAATATCCCCCAACGAGCCCAACGTCTCCTGCCTTCGCACATTGCTCTTGGAACACTCCCCCTGAGAAGTGTGTCCCTTTCGCAGTGACGCTCTCAATGTGCAGACCCTTCGATACAGCATCGCACCACTTATGTCCTTCAGTGTATCCTTCTGGCACGGACACATCGCATTCCAAGAGTTCCACTTTCTGTAAGCATTTTGCCTGGCTCAGAAATCCTAGCAGCTGTACACCGTCGATGCCCCCGCGGTGGATGCCGAGATATCCCAGTTTCGGGAAGTCCTGATCCACAAGTACATCCATAGCCTCGTAGGAACAATCTTTCCCCGGGGCGGGCCCACACTTGAGTGAATGAACTTTTGGTCGTGGAATCGCCGCGAAGAACTCCGCAATGTCTTCACTGTCGTTGTTCTCTCCACTATCTGACATCTGTAGGACGAGATCGAGACGCAAGGGAGATCTCGTATCTTTTGGTATGTGCGAGTGAGGGAATTGGTTTGTATTGACGGTTCTGTCTGGCGGGATCGATGTTGTAAAGGACGGGCCAGGTTGGCGAGTCTTGCGATCAGGAGTAGACATGTCTCGGGATATTCTCCGAGAGACATCAGGATGCGAGATTGTTCGGGACAACCCCTGAGTATGTGGAACGAGTGTGCGCGCACGACCTGCTGAGTATGGTTGGCAAGCGGGGCATGCATTCCCAGATGTTCGAATACCCTTGAGATGGATCGAGACCACGTAAGACAGGGCAGAACTCGATCGTTCAAGCTCGGACAGAGCACTCACAGCTCACTTTAAGCATAGCAATCTCCAAGGCATGAGAGGGTATGGTACATGCAGCTCGGAGTCGGGTGGCTCGGTGCATTGAAGCTCCCAGTCGAGGTCAGCCAGCTTTGGCTCCTGCGTACGCATTGCTTTTCAATCGTTGCCGTGGACTTCGATTGCGTGGACGTACTGAGGAGTGTAAGGATGGAGTGTTGTGAGTTTCAGACTTGCCCGTGTGGATCGTCAGCTGGCCTGCTCAGTCACCTGTATGGCTCAAGAGGTGTACCGCGAACTTTCCTGCACCCTTTTGTGAAGCGCGGTGGTATCTTGCCTGCATGCTTGCCCAGGCGTTGCACAAGGCTTCCCGCCAGATCATGTGTGTGCACTTGTGAAGTCGTCAAAGTAAGACTCCGTTCAGGGAGCGTTCCGTATGACCTCCGCCGTCAGAAATCGTAAAGGTTAGATTCCTTCCTTTGCACGCGGCCATCAGCTCCATCGTCCGATCAATCACCGCACTTCCTCCATCACCTGCTCCGCCGCCTTCTTTCCCGCCCTTCGCTTCTCCCTCTCGGCTTTTCTCGTTGCCCTCAAATCTGGCGGCACCTCGATCCCCAACCTCGCTCTCAAAACCTCGACATCCGTCATCAACTCCTCTTCCCAGTACACGTTCACCACCTCTTCCGCCTTCAATCCATTCCTCACCGCCCACGGGAAGTACACCTCCCAAAATCTGGCCCGCTCCGACTTCTTCAGCCTAACGATCGCTACCAGACTCAACGCCGTCATCGGTAATAGCGTATTCGCAAACTCGAATGCCTTCACGGCAAGCTCGCCTTCGATGATCACAGGCAATCCAGTAATCGCATGCGTGAAGTCATGTGTCTCCCGGTATCGCTGCATCACATACGCCTCCTCCGGATCGTCGATGTACCTCACGCTGTCCCTCGTGTCCGGTGTGACGCCTTCGCGGTCCAGCCATGCTGCGTATGCCCTGCCGACGGTGTTTTCGGGGTATGTGCGGAGGTCTTCTAGGCTGATCGTCTTGCTCGTAATCCGAGGTTTGTCTCGCAAGATTCTTCGACCCGTCGGGTTTGATAGCATAGCCCGACGCAGGCGTGCGATGAAGTACGGTTTCGCGGTGGCTTCACCGAGGGAGGCAATGAGGTCGTGTCGATAGGGGTTCAGAAGGGAGCCAAAAGCCGAGCCGATGGCGACAGAGGTTCGTTCGACGATGTTTAGAGGGACGTGGCCTACCAATCTGTCAGCACCCAAGGCCACTTCAGGAGCTATTGCTTCTATTGACCTTCGTAGTTGGGTTTCGGGCGGCTGAGGACGGAGAATGCTCGTACGCGGAGGGACGGTGGGAGAGCGAGTATATTTGAAAAGAGTTTCGTTGAACGCGCCATGACTGTCGTCCGTGGAAGTGCCATCGCAGGATGTATACAGAAGCGCTAGACCATGTGAAAGAGTCCAAGTGAATGTGTTGATCGGCGCGGAGCTCTTTCCCGCCTTAGTCAGCCCTATTGCACTTCGATGACACCCCTGCCCAAATTTCATGACGCTCTCATCGCCTGCACGCCGCGAGAGAAGCTCCTCGATTGATAGCTTCAAGGAATCCTCTACAAACACTTTTCTCGCCTCCGAACAATGCTGTGATCTCCACTTCATAGCTCTCCCTCATCAACAGCAAAGCTGCCTCTCACAGCCCTCCACATATCAGTCTCAATACCGAGGCTACTTACTCCATGGAGCATCGGTGACAAGACGGTCGGCAGGGTTGCCAAATACCATCGCCAGCGATTGTACACGACGACACCTATACGACTACGCTCTTGGTGGAATCACGGACACGAGATCACGATGGAAGCTCAAGCGCAAGGGAAGAACGATCGGAGGATCAATGAGGAGGAAGAGGGACCGCCTCAGGATGAGGTCGAGAGCGATGAGGAAGGAGATGCTTTGCGTGAGGAACAACTACAACAACACCTCGCTGACAGGGAGGCGTTCGAGCGAACAGTAGAGGAATCCATGTCGCCGATTGATCGACAACATGCGCCAATCCGACTTGAGGATCGCAGGATATACATCCTTGGGACGGGCAGCATTGGGAAGCTCGTGGCGCATGCTTTGAGGGGCATCCCGGATCCGCCGCCGATTACGCTGCTCTTTCATCGGTACAAGTTGTTGCAAGCGTGGAATAAGGGCAAGAAGGTCATCACTGTGGCGGATGGAGATGCAGAGGTTCCAAGAGGAGGGTTTGACGTCGAGCTGTTGTCCATGGTTACGAGGCAGCATGGAGTTGAGATACAACAGGGACAGCGCGAGATCTGGGATATGGCGGACTCGACGGGAATGTCGCCGCATGAGGTGGCGGAGATTGTCAAGGAGCAACTGGCCCAGCAGAAGGCCGCGTCGCAGGTGGCGCCGAGTCAGGAAGAGACGAGTCAGTCCAGGAGGATGCTGTCCAGGAGCAGCCCTCGCAGGAGCAGCCTGCCCAGGAGGATTCTGAGCCACAGCGAATGGCGGTCCAGCCGATCGCCACAAACCCACAGAGCATTACCAAGCGTCCGCGCCGTGCTGGGTTGCCGTATGTTAACGATGACATGATCCACAATCTGATCGTCACGACCAAGACTGTCACGACGATTGCGGCGCTGACACCTATCAAACATCGCCTCAACCGGGAAAGCACGATTTGCTTCTTGCAGAATGGGATGGGAATCATCGACGATGTCAACGAGCAAGTCTTTCCTGACAAAGCCACACGGCCGACGTACGTTCAAGGTGTGCTGAATCACGGCGCGAATAGCCCTCCCGAGAAAGCCGAGAGCGACCCATTCTATGTCATCCACGCCGGCCATGGCGCAATCTCCCTCGCCATGATGCCTCGAGAGGAGCTGCAAACCAATTCGTCCGAAACTTCAGCCGCGGGTGACGACTCGAATCCCACGTCCTTCACACCCATCACTCCCTCCGCAGACGATAGTCCAGCTCCCTTGCGCGAACACTACCCCCCAACCGCCCGGTATATCATCAGAACTCTGACTCGTACCCCAGTCCTCGCAGCTGTAGGCTACACGCCCCTCGACCTACTCCAACTCCAACTCGAAAAGCTCGCGGTAAACTCCATCCTCAACCCTCTAACCGCCCTACTGGATGCCCGCAACGGCGCCGTCGTCTCCTCCTTCCACCTAACTCGCACTGCTCGGATGCTGCTCGCCGAGACATCTCTCGTCATGCGTTCGCTCCCGGAACTCCGGCTTCTACCGAACGTAGAGTGGAGGTTCTCGGCCAAGCGCTTGGAGATGCTGTACACGACTGTGGCTCAGAAAACGGGAGACAACATCAGTAGTATGCTGGCGGATGTAAGAGCTGGCAGGAGGACGGAGGTGGAGTACATCAACGGTTATATTGTGAGAAGAGGGGAGGAGCTGGGGATACGGTGTGTGGTGAATTATTCCTTCATGCAGATGGTCATGGGAAAGAGGGCAATTGTGGCAAGGGAGTTAAGGGACGAGGTTCCGGTGCTGGGAAAGAGGGCTGGGTTGAACCCGGACGTGTAGTACTGTATGGGGGACTTGTGAATAGAATGTGTTGTACATTTGAGCTGTTCAGAAGGAAAACCCTTGGCGTCCATTTACGCGGGAGATCGCAACTGACGTTGTATATGTAATGTCGAGAAGAAAGCTGACGATGTCTGCCTTTGCGCTTCATCACTGCAAGCGGTTCACGGCGCGTCGATGAAATCACCATACCAGCACAGGCTTGATCGCCTTTCCAGCATGCATGTCCTGTTAATCTCACTGTCAGCTTCGACTCGAACCATCTCGCCAACGTCGGACTTACATGCAAAGCCTCCTTAAAATCCTCCGCCTTGTAAAACTTGACCATCTTATCCACTTTAGCGTCCCAGTCAGCCTCACACTTGCAATGCCCCTCAAAGCGAGCCAACCTCAACCCAACACAGAAACAACAGCAAACTTACCGGGCAACTTCCCCTCTCGATAGTACTCAATCATCTCCGGAATAAACTCCTCCGGCACACTATCCCCTTCCACACATCCAAACATGTTGATCCCTCGAAACAAATGCGCGACATAGTCGAACTTCATCTCGTAGCCGTGAGGTGGACCGCCGATGATGACGAAGGAACCTTTGGTCGCGACGGAGGCGTAGCCTGCTTCGAGGACGGAGGGGTGGCCGGTTGCTGAACGCAGTCTCTGTTAGCTTGGCAAGAGGGGGAAGAGCAGGAAGAGAGGAAGCTGTACTTTCGATGACGACGTTGGGACCTCGACCGGCCGTCATCTCTTTCAGAGCGGCTGCGAGGTCTTCCACGCCGGTTGTGTCTAAGCCGTGCGTGGCGCCGAAGAGGGAGGTTGCTTCTTCGATTCGGGAGGCGACGCGGTCGACGGCGATGATGGTCTTGCAATCGGCGATTTTGGCGGCCTACTCAGATCCTCGTCAGTTCCATAACAGATGAAAGTGACCTACCCGCCGAGCAACCGCTCCTTTCACAGAGTGCCGGAAGCACCGGAGAAAGAATGCTCACCATAACTGCACTCAAGCCCACCCCACCCAGCCCCAAAACAGCCACCACATCCTCCTTGCCCGGCTTAACAAGATTCAGAATCGCGCCCGCACCCGTCTGAACTCCACACCCCAACGGCGCGAACAATTTCAGTTCCTCCACGTCCTTCACCAACCCTTTCGCACTCAAGATACTGGTCTCCTTGACGATGGACAGTTTGCTGAAAGAGGATTGGCCGAAGAACTTGCCTCCAATGGCGTTGGCCTCGGAGGGAGAGGAGGAGGAGGAGGATTGAAAGACGGATGATTCGCCGAAGAAATTCAGCGGGGCGAAAGTGTCGCAGTAGGCGGGCGCTGAAGAGTTGCAGGATGGGCAGGACGTGCAGTGGTCGAAGGAGAGGAGGACGGGGTCGCCGACTTGGAGGGAGGAGTTCGTGAGAGAGGGGCCGAGGGCGCGGATGTAGCCTGAGCCTGGGAGATGTTAGTCGAGATCAAGACGGTGATGATGCGTTTCTCTCCGTCCGCCCTTTGTATTTTCGCGGTAGACTCGACCAACGGAGACGCGGGCGGTGGAGCATCTGCCTGGTCATGTCGCAGCTTATGAGCAATGGGGCCATGATGGGGTAAATCCCGACAATTTTCCCACCAATCCACGGTTCTTGCATCATCACACCAAAACAGATAAAGAGCTCACCTTCATGCCCCGGCACAATCGGGAACCCCTGCGCCCTGCCCGGTCCGGTCAGCGAGATGTCCGTATGACAGATGCCCGTGGCGACCATTTCGACCAGCACCTCCCCATCGTTGAGCTCCGTCGGGACGTAGACTTCTCGGTGGCTCCAGTTTGAAGCGGGCTTGCAATCTTCAGCTGGCTCCGAGGCGACGATCGCGGTCGTTTTGGTGAGGTTGCTTGCGGTGAGGGGAGATTTGGAGGGGCGAGTTGGACGTGGGAAGGCCATGTTTTTGGTGGTGATAGATGATTGTAGGATAGGTTGCGGTGGAAGTTTGAGAAGTGTTTCTATGTCTTCCTTTCGCCTGTTATGCTTCTTGCTTCGGCTGATTCAGCTCCAGATTGGGACTTCAGTCGGTAGCAACTTCGAACGAGTTGGTATCACAGCCGAGGCGGTCCAGTAGATGGAGATGCTTCGCAGGAGTGCACGCTGGCGGTGGCCAAGAAGTCCTTCTCAGAGAGGACAATAGAAGTTGTGAAATGTGAGAAATCCGTCTTACAGTGAAAGCTGAAGTGCCATGAGCAGCCCGCATATACCAAGGTTACCCTCTCTGATGCCTCCGCCGAGAGGAAGAGTAGCGTTCTCCATTCTGCATTTGCCGAACTCGGCCAACCGCTCAGCTCCCTTTGATCTTACTCAGGCTTTTCATCCTCGCGCTCTTCGCCGGCTGCATAACGAGCCAGACCGAGTAAGACGCACATTATGCTGAATGGGAGCAGTATCGCGAAGAGTATGACAGTATTCTGGGAGGCTTCCTTACTTTATGGTCCTGAGGAAAGTACCGTAACGGAAGTGAAGTGAGGTCGCACAACCACGACTACTTTCCCCGCATTTGCAGGGGTGTCGCTCGAAATAGACCCCATTGCTCTAACCCCTTTTGCGTAATTGCCGCTTTAGCCAGCATTTGCAGCATGACTTCGACTCTTGCTCGTCTTTCCTCGTCCTTATCGATACGAGGTATGGAGAAACCTACTGCTTGCTTCATCGGAACCTCTAAGTTCAGGCTACAGTTTATGGATGCCTGTCGGTGGAAATCAGCAACCGCGTATCGATAGTCATTTGCCACTGTCGGCGGAGGCAGAATATAGCCCATTCTAATTGACGACCTTGCGCAGGCTCCTCCAACCTACTGCTCGCCAACGATCTCCCCATTCCCGCAACGACTTCGGTGGGATCTCCACTGTCTCCTCTGACATGACCTCCCGCAGCATCTCGCAGTCCTGCATCGAACACAACCTTGCAACGGGCGTCCTCCGATCCTGCTTTCGTTTGCCCCGCACTCACCACAAAGATCTGTAGGATAGAAGTGTTCGTAGCCCTCCACACGCTGCGCCCTGTCCACTTCACTCTCGATCGCGTAGGGATCATAGTCGAGACTCCGCATCGTCTCGGCGAGCTGAGCGGGCGTCATACGATCTCTCGACCTCAGAGCCATGGCGCGGAACTGGTCCAGCTCATCATTCTCGCGGCCGTGATCGGGAGCTCGACAATTCATCGAACAGTTGATCTTCTTCCGGATGTCGGGAACCCTCGTACATGGCTTTGTTTTGGAGCAGAAGTCCCACGGAACCCCGTCGACGTATCCTTCATCTGGATCCAGCGCTGTCTCGATCTGCTGGACGGCTTCTCGCATGAAGTGTACGGAGCGGTAGTGGGTGCGCATCATTTTCTTTTCGGTTGCGGTGAGGTGAGCGCCTAGTGTCATGGCGCAGCAGCCCAGCATGACGAGGTGGTAGCCTGGACCGTAGGGGTCACGGCGCCAGTACTCGTTCGCGTGGCCGACTTCCTGGATGAGACGGTTCATGTGCTGGTGGAGGATGCCGGAGTCGAGATGTTGTCGGATCTTGTCGCGGTCGGAGCACAGTTTCGCGTAGACGGAGTAGTTGATGCCGTTGTCGCGTGTTGTAGCAGGAGCAGGCAGAGAGGTGATGGCGTTTGGGCTGATGCTTTCCTGGAGTGTCGCGTGATCGGCCTGGCGTAGGGCGGCCAAAGAAGCGTTGGATGCGGTTTTACCTGCTTCAGCTTCTAACTGAGGCAGACCAGCCAGACGTCCAAGTTCCTTGACAAGATCAAGGTCGTAGTCGCAAGAGAAGAGGGTGAGTGCCCAGGCGCCCATGATGGGGAGGATGGAGGTAAGACGGTTGAGTGATCGCTGTTGGGGATTGATCAAGTACGCGATGCGATACCGAATAAGATGATGAGGCAAGTCGGTCAAGAGGAATGACAGAGAGCAGGAAGTGGAAGAGGACAATGAAGCGGAGAAGAGAGAAGATGTCGCGCGAAGCAGTTGGGTGAAAGAAAAGCTTGCTGCTTCAGTGTTTGACTGCAGCTTTGAGCCGTTGCTTGTGACACAACATCTGCTGAAGCGGGAGCGTACATGCGACAGATCACCTTGGAGGAATGATTGCGCTATACCGACGATGATGGACATCATTGCGAAGTTCGGCAATTTTGTACTTACATGCACAGTGATTCTTCTCAATCATAAGAGTGAGATGTGAGTGACGACAGGAAAAGTAGATCTGACAGAATGGTCGTGTCCCTCCTTCAAGACTTGGTAGGTGGACGGACCTATCTCCAGTCAGACCGTTGGATATGGCTCTCGTCACATTTTTCGATGCCTGCATTGGTGCCTGATCATCTAGCTTCACCCAACATATAGACATAGGAAGGAAGGTAGTAGTGAGGAAGGTGGTGGTACGGTAGTGGTGGAAGAAATTGAGGTCGAATGTGGTATCTAATTTTCAACATCACCACGTCGCGCAGTGACGTAAGCTGGATAAAGGGCTCGAAAGTGGAGCGCCTGAATAGGAGGCAGGGGCGGACCTGAAATTCCCATGGCTGCGGCGGAGAATGATCGCAGCGAAGTGAAGTACGAATTGCTGCCTTCCGACACGTATGTACACTGCTCAGCAGCAATGGTTCGTCGCTCGCTCGCTCGCTGGTCGTGCCAGGGCGAGGAAAGTCGGCATCCCATGTCCAGGTTTAGCACTGGTCGCGTGATTGGTCTTGCGCAGTGACAGGATCCGTCGACATGGAGTGTATGGCTCTTCCAATCCTAGCAGCAACATCTGTGAGGGCAAAGCTGAACCATGGAGACCAGGGAGATGCAATTCTTGGTGTCGCGCGAGCTGACTAAGCAATGGCGGCACGTGTCTGAAGGACACCAGACGCCGCGTAGTACGTATTTTTTGTTGACTGGATTCCACCGGCCGACACCTACAGCTTTGCGCACGCCGGCATACTCCCGATCATTCAATCTTCATCCTCTCGCATGTTGCGATGCCCGCTGTAATAGGCAACACACAGGCCATTCCGAACGGCGTCGAAATCGTCTGAAGCCTTGGAGTCCGACCTCACCAGAGGTTCGCGCCTTCCCTGTATGCTATTTATTGATGCAGAGGGTGCAACGAAGGAAAGCATACACCCCCGGTAGGCCAACCATCCCGTTGAAGCACGTTGTCGACACGATCGGACGACAGGATCGGATTACGGACTTCGAGGAAGATTTCCAGCGTTTGGATGAACCTTTCCTCTGTCCTCTTTCTTTTTTTGTTTTGCGAATACGCGGAACATTTCAAAAAGCACGCCACGCACAATGAGCGCAACACAAACACAGGGAAAAAAGAACATCGGAAAAAAAGACGGGTATCATTTGATTCGGCCACAACCAAAAAAAAAAAAAAAAAAAAAAAAAGAAAGGGGGGATCGTCGTCGTCGTGCCCGACGTGCCATCGTCGTTTCGTGCGTGTATCCACACATGCATGACCCCAAACATGAACCAGACGGACAAAAAAAAAACGCTAAAGCCAATCCGTCAAAATTCATCACATCAATCAATCAACCTCCTCCTCTTCCCGATCCCTCACTCATCTCCTCCCCCCACCTCTCTCCAAATCCTCCTCCGCCTCCCGTTCCCGACTGACATCCTCCCGCGCTCGAACCCCATCTTCATGGCCCAACAACACCGTCTCTTCATCCGCGACTTCCACCCGTCCTCGACTCTCCTCTTCGTCGAATAGGGCTCTCTCCGCGGAAGCGGAGGTCGACGACGCCGGGAATGTCGCGTCCGTGAGGGGTGAGTCGGTACTGTGGTGAGGAGCAGTGCCGTTGGAGCGTGCAAGGCTTCGGACTACGTCGCCTTTGCAGATGGGGCATGTGCGGCGGCGGGTTGTGAGCCAGGGGGTGCTGTGCGTGAAGATGTCAGTGGTTGGTCAAACGGTCAAGGGGCAGGATAAGGGGGGAAGGGAAAACTTACATGCACTCCGCGTGGAATTCGTGGCCGCAAGGTAGACTCATCACCCGACTGACTCCGTCCACGTATTCTTCCAGACAGACTACACATTCGCGCTGTTTACCACCGTAGCGGCGGCGCCATTCGGCGAGACCACTTGCGCGCTTCTCTTCGAGTTGGTCGAGAGTTGGGCTGGCGCTGTCGGTGGAGAGGAGGGATGAGGAGGCCTGGGGGAGGGTAGAAGTTGTTCGCGATCGGGGACGGGGTGGGCGGGTGGCGATTGGACGGGATGATGCTTGCAGCAGAGGTGTAGTGGTTGTGGGTGAAGAGGGTGTTGCGGTCGACATGGCTGGCAAGGTGGCGGCGGTGGAGATGTCAGAATTGGAGGACGACGTGGTGGAGGGCATAGTTTGGTATGTTCGGACGGGGAGGCGTTCGACGACGGACTTTGGGGCGCGCCAGCGGCGGCGACGGATGCGAGAGCGGAGGAGGAGCATGGCGTAGACGATGGTCAATGTGACCAGAGGGGACACCACGAGCACGAGGAGCGTGTCGAAAAAGGGAGAAGTGGACATGGATGCCGGAGAGAGTGTGACCCAGAGTCCTTCGTGGTGAGCTTCGTCATCAGAAGGTGGTTCTTGTTCGTCCGTGGGCGTCTCAGGTTCGGAGTCGCCTGTGGAGGAAGCGAGAATGGATTGACTGTCGGCAAAATGTGATGATTCATCGTTCTGACCGGGCGTGGAATAGAACAGACGACCGAACCAGCTGCGTGATCGCCTGGAGTGGCCATCTGAATCTGTCGTGTGCGAGGTTGCATCGACCGTTCCAGATTCGGATTCTCCCTCAAGATCGACTGCTTCATGCTTGGACTTCCTGTATTGACCACTACCGGGAGTGATCCTGCCACCTTGCAAAGTGGATGCCGAATCTTGGGTGGATTTCGAATGAGTGGCAGGGGTAGAGCTTGTGGTTGTCGGATTCTCGAGCTGGCTCTCCTTGGCCGCTGCGACAAGGTCGGGATCTCTCCAGTCCTGCACGCCAATCATGAATCCATCGCCATTCCCACTCTTTGGCTGCGCATCGCTCTCGGGTGTTGATGTCAACAAGGTCTTCAACGGCTTCTCTCCTGTCGCAGCGCCGTCTTCAAGCTTCTGCTGAGATGCCCAGTCCAACTTCCCGCTACTCGGCGGTCGTCGACTGTCCTCATGCCGATCGGCACTTCCGCGAAAGAGAGAGAACCATCCTCGGTGCGCGGTCGGCGTCTCGTTCTCATTCTGTGTGCTGGCCTCTTTCGCGTGCTTCTCTGTCGAAGTCGAAGTCGCCTTTGCCGGAGCAGTGGTGGGTGTAAGTTTGGGTTTATCCGTCTTGCCCCCCTTTCCTTCCCCTTTGACGGCCTGACCCAAGGCAGATTTGCTTGAGTCATCCGCATATCCAACAACTGCACCCGAGGGCATCAGACTCGAGAGCAGCTGCGCCGTCATGTGTGAGATGAACACCGATGGAATGGTGACGTTCGATGTATCCCCCCGAGCGTACATCGTGACCAGAGGTCCACCACGAATGTCATCTCCCACAATCAACGCAATACCGCCTCTTCTCTGCACCCACTTCACTTTCTCCAAAAAGCCACATCCACCACGACTCAGCAGTACGACCTGGCCTGCAATTTCCGCACTCTCCTGTAGGGACTGAATGTCCGCATGTGCCGTCTTCTTGCCAGTGCCAGCTGATTTCCCAGTGTCTAGCAGTGGGTGATGAAGATGATCGTCCGTGCCATCGTGTTCCGTCGGGTGTTCCTCCTCGTCATCCTCATCGTCTGCGACCTCTTTGACCGATCGCCGCTCCTTACTTGTACCCGCCATCATCTTCTCCGATGTCCTTCCCTGTCCATCTCCTACTCCCACACTCTTCTTAACTCCATACCACTTGCCATCTTCCCATCCTGGAACATCACTGCATCCAAGCTCTGCGCCAGCGCCGGAGCCTCCTCTTCCTAGATGATCATCTCCAAATCCACTCCCGATCCATAGCTGGCCGCTCAGACTCTTTGAGGGTAATAGTGGACCAAACGCAGCGGGTCTGGCCAGGAAGTTTGTGGAGTTGTCATCGGTGATGCTGATGATCGCCGAGGGCGGGAAGAGTGAGGAAGGCGTGTGCCAGTAGTATGAGTGGTAGTTCTCTTGCGATGATGTTTCTGCGCGGGAGGAGACCAACCATGGTCCGATGGCGAGGAGAAGGAGGAAGGCAAGAGAGCAGGAAACGAGCGTGAGGAGGAAACGTAGCGGTCGCATCGTGGGTTGTGTCGAAGAGGATTGTGGCAAAGGTCGGTCGGCAGCCGGCGAGACCGGACGCAGCTGGTCGGCTAGGTGGTGAGAGATGGCATCCGGTGGTGTTGAAATGGGTGTATCGCTGGGTATGCAAGAGATGCTGGTTGTGGAGCGAGCGGTGCGTGAGGTTGGATGAAGAACGAGGTCGCGGTCAAGTAGGTGGGGGCGATCAAGTCGAGGTTTGCCGCAAGACGTGAAGGTGGTCCACAGTTCTGAAGGTGGGATGATGGTTGGACTTGGATCACGCGATGGATGATTCTCCGACTCGTTCGTTCCTTTCGATTCCGAGCAGATGTTGTGCAAGGCAAGGCACCAAGTTGAGAGGAAATGCGCCGTATCAGATGTGAGAATAGACAACAAGCCTGGAGGTAAATCTGACTTGAGGGAATATCAACAACCTCATCATCATCATCAGGAGAAGAATGAGATCCGTCGGGCAGTCTTCCATCCGCGACACCCGTCACACACGTCTTCTCCTTGAATAGTTCTACCCTATGACACCGGACCGAGCAGTGTTTATGCGACAGACATCACGTGTGGCAGAGAAGTACATGAGAGGTGTGCCATCATCCTTTGATGATGGCACCGAGGCTTTTGTTGGGCATGCATGATCATGTATATTCTATGCAATCAGCAGCACGTTGAAGTCATGCTACCTACTTTTTCAGGATCAAGACTCGACGACACGATCGATGGTGGGAATACGAAATACGCCTCCGCGAATCAGTGCGTCCAGTGGGTTGGTCGATCCCCCGGAGATAATGACGACGAGATCATGTCAGGAGCTGATGAGAGAGGACGGGAGGTGTCGAGTGAGAAGCTTGAGTGAGGCGCGGAGCAGAAATCGAGTCGGGTAAAGAAGAGCAGTTGGAGAAGATGTGCAGGGGCCGTGTGAGGATATTCTAAGGTATGTATATGTATATGTATATACATTATTTCTTTGTGAGATGGTACGAACAGAACAACAACCTATGAAGGTAGAGATATATAGCGAAAGGCTGGATCACGAGCACCGCACCGCATGATGATGCAGCAAGCAACAAAGCTATCTAGACTACAAAGACTCCTCCCTCCCTCTCCATACATGAGATGAGCTCATCACCGCGACATGATGATTGTCTCATGCCGGCCTCCGTCTGTGCTGTCTATTGTACTTGTCTACTTGTCTACTTGACATCTTATACTTCGACTAGATCACCGCCACCCACGGCACTACGACGACTCTCCCGTACCTCTAATAAACGCATTGGTTTCGTTTCTGGCCGATCCGCACCCTCTCCAACGTGCCAAAAAAGCAAAAACCGGTAACCATGACGAACGGGCAGTCTGGCTCCAATCTTCTTCCTTCCCATTCTCGTCCGCTACTTTTCCACCTTTTCAACCATCTATCTCTTCATCTTCACCACTTCTCCACAGCTACAAGCCCGCGCGGGACCAGTGATCGACCACCCACCCACCGGTCCACCGTTCTTGCTGTTGCAGAGCTTGTTTCCTTCTCGACTTCTTCTTTCCCTCTTTCTTTCCCTACCTTCCCTACCGGACTGTTGCTGATGCTTGAATCGCGTGTCTCCTTCTCCTGGATTTGATCCCTCAAGACCTCCTCCATCATCCACACCAACCCCCATCCCTCATCAGCATTTTATCTACCTCAGCTTACACGCATTCTTCATTCCTTGGGCCGAGCATCTATTGCCCTGCATTCATTCTACACCTCGACGACCTCATCATCATCAGCATTGGCGACACCACAACACGCCTATCGACCTCACCTGTGTCGGATCCTTCGCCAACATGGTCATGGACAATCCCACCGAGAATTTCCACTTCAGCATCCCCTTTATTGGGAACTCTCGCCATCGCACTCACAGAAATGAACTCCGCATTCCATTTCTGGGCTTCCTCCCCAACAAAACCCGCAACCACTTCATTGCCATGGTAGGCGAGTTTATTGGAACGTGTGAGTGCAATCAACCAACCCCTCCCATCGCTTCCTCACCCTCGCTGACAGCATGTCAACACAGTCCTCTTCCTCTTCTTCGCCTTCAGTGCAACCCAAGTCGCCAACGCCGCCGCCGCAGGTGTCCAGGACGGCACGACTGCTACCGACGGGGCGGGCAACGAAAATGGTATCTCCCAGGTCCCAAACGCCAGCACCCTCATGTACATCTCTCTGGCATTTGGTTTTAGTCTGGCCGTGAATGCCTGGGTCTTTTTCCGAATCAGCGGTGGTGAGTACGACCAGCAGCATCTCGCCCATTCACACATTGACTCGACTCCGCAGGTCTCTTCAACCCAGCGGTCACTCTTGGAATGGCCTTGATCGGAGCCGTCACATGGAGGCGCGCAGGTCTTATCTTTATCTCGCAAATCCTCGGCTCGATCGCAGCTTCGGGTGTCGTTGACGCTCTCTTCCCGGGTCCTCTCAATGTCACCACCACTCTCAACTCGACAACGTCTCTCACGCGAGGCCTTTGTACGTCTGAGCCTTCAAACTCTCTCGACTCCATGGACTAAACAGCCTCCTCACAGTCATCGAAATGTTCCTCACCGTCGAACTCGTCTTCACCATCTTCATGTTGGCCGCCGAAAAGCACAAGGCAACCTTCATCGCACCAATCGGCATTGGTCTCGCGCTCTTCATCGCGGAATTGACCGGCGTCTACTTCACCGGAGGTATGTACTTTCCCAATTATTGTTTCCCGTCTCTCATCACACTAACCATCCTGTCCTCTCCCACAGGAGCCGTCAACCCTACCCGCGCTTTCGGCCCCTGCGTTGTCCTCGGCGAGTTCCCGGGCTACCACTGGATCTACTGGTTGGGTCCCATCATGGGTTCCCTCATCGCCGTCGGTTTCTACCACTTTGTCAAGGCACTCGAATACGAAACCGCCAATCCGGGACAGGATTTCAACGAGCACGAGGCCGACGCGTTTGAATTTGACGAGGAGAATGCCGCGACGGGAGCCGATGTTAGCCGTCCTCCGCTCATTCCGCAGGCTAGCATGATGCGGAACAGCACGGCTTACAGCTTGTCGCTGTCCAAGAACCGAAGCAACGAGCCCAAGCCCGTGGTGGGACACACCCAAGGCGGCGATGCGATTCAGGAGAGCAACAAAGTCGTCAGCGGCGGGATGGAAGCCATCATGCCCGGTGAGCATACCAATGGTACGCCGAAGCCCAGCCGGCAGAGCCGGGTGGATGGCGCCATCAGCGAAGAGGATGAGTTGAGCTTGAAGCATGAGCAGTCGTACCACCGAGGTCCGGATGCCGAGAGTGGCATGATGCATCCTGGATTCAACGAGAAGCAGCAGCGTCAGGATTAGACGATCTGCCATGACAATACAAGAGCTGGGAGCATCTGAGGAACGGACGAACGCGGCACACACTCTGGGAAGACGATTGCAAAATCCCGTCCGCGGACGGAACGAACGAACGATGGCCCACAACATTCGAGACCTACAGTACGGACCTTTTTCACCAGATGGGGGAACCAGTACCATTGTTTGCTATTTTGAGCAGGGACACCAACAAAAAGCGAGGCGTTATTGACGACTGGAGGGCGGAGGAAAGGACGAAAATATACCCTGATGAATTGGAGTTGGTTTGGCGGGAGTTTTCTGCGACAACATTGATGGGAGGGGGGTTGGGATTGTTTATCTCTGGCCATCTTCTTCTTCCTGTATACAAGAAGGGGTGGAGGACGAGGACGACGCCGGGGGTCTGAGCATCGTTGTCGTCGGTGATGGGGTGGGAGTGGAACGTGTATATATATGTGTGAGTGGAGGAGGAACCTGGGATACCTGATGTTATGACGTTGATGAATTTCTTTTAGTTTTCCTTTTGGCATGTCTGTGACGGCTCTCGTTCGACGGAGGTGTTGTAGATCTATTAGCGACCGCCATCTATTCCATCTGTCATTCTGTGCCTTCTGTTGTTTTGGACATAGAAGAAAGAGGTGTCGTATCGGAAGAGTGGGAAGAGTGCTGAACCCCCGACTCGATTTGATATATTGCAAGAATCCGAGATCGGGTGTTTCTCGGCTGGCGATAAGAGCTCACCCTCCAGCCACTGCGCATCATCAATACCGCGATAAGGCTTCCGCGTCTCAGATCAGATCGACGAGGTCACACGACGACGACAGTTTCACTCAGTTGTGCTCTTCACCTTGACCAGAGCTCTCTCCCTCTCTCTTCCTTTTTCCCCTCTCCCAATCCCTCCGTCCTCCCATCGATTTCAAGATGGCGTCCCTCAAGCAGGCCCTCTTGACCTTTTCCCTCCTCTCCACCGCTTACACCTCTGTCCTTCCGCCACAGGTTCCGCTGCTCTCCACCTCCTCCCCTCCCGTCGTCGATATCTCCTCCACCTCCTCCTCGTCCAAACTCCCCCTCGTCGACACCAAATCCCTCCAATCCGCCATCAAAATCGACTCCCTCTTAAAACGAGCCGAAACGCTCTTCTCCCTCGCTCAACTCTCCTGGCACGACTACAACCATCCCACCCGCGTCATCGGATCGGCCGGCCACACCGCCACGTTGGAATACATCTACTCCGAGCTCGCGCAGTTGGGCGACTACTACACCTTGAGCGAACAGCCGTTTCCGGCCTTCAGTGGGAATGTCGTGGAGAGTCGATTGGTGTTGGGCGATGAGGTGGTCGTCAATGCGAGTGCGATGAGTTTGACGCCTGCCACCAAGGGAAGGGAACCGGTGTTCGCGGAGGTGGTTTTGGCGGAGAATGAGGGGTGTGAGGAGAAGGACTTTGGGGATGAGGTGCGGGGGAGGATCGTGTTGGTCAAGAGAGGGACGTGTCCCTTTGGCACCAAGTCGAAGAATGCGGGACGAGCGGGCGCGGTGACGGCTGTGATTTACAACACCGAGTCGGGACCGCTGCATGGCACAATGGGACAGCCGGACTCGGATCACATCGCGACCTTCGGCATCTCCAAGGAGGAAGCGTCGCCCTTTATCAAGAGACTGACCAAAGGCAAACCATTATCCGGCATCGCCTACATCGACGCCACCGTCTCAACGATCCACACCCGCAACATCCTCGCGCAAACCGTCCACGGCGACCCCGAAAACTGCATCATGCTCGGCGCCCACTCCGACTCCGTCGCCGAAGGTCCGGGCATCAACGACGACGGCAGCGGCACCCTCTCCCTCCTCGAACTCGCCACCCACCTCTCCCACTACCGCGTGCACAACTGCGTGCGCTTCGCCTGGTGGGCCGGCGAAGAAGAAGGACTCCTCGGCTCGGACTTTTACGCCGCGTCCCTGTCCCCCATTGAGAACGCTCGCATCCGCATGTTCATGGACTACGATATGATGGCGTCGCCGAATTTCGCGTATCAGATCTACAACGCCACGAATGCGGCCAACCCGCCCGGATCGCAGGAGTTGCGGGATTTGTACGTCGAGTGGTATGACGCCCAAGGGTTGAATTATACTTTCATCCCGTTCGACGGGAGATCCGACTATGATGGGTTCATCCGCGCGGGGATCCCCCGCCGGGGGAATCGCGACGGGGGCGGAGGGGGTGAAGACGAGGGAGGAGGTGGGGATGTTTGGGGGGAGGGAGGGGCAGTGGTATGATCCGTGTTATCATCAGCTTTGTGATGGGGTGGGGAATCTGAACGTCACCGCGTGGGAGGTGAATTCGAGGTTGATTGCGCATGCGGTGGCGACTTATGCGGTCAGTTTGGAGGGGTTTCCGGAGAGGAGGAAGGATGTGGGGGTGGACGGGGTTGGGGAGGGGGGGTATGAGAGGGAGGTGAGGTATCATGGGGGAAAGTTGTTTGTTTAGAAGCGTGCATTCGCAAGACGTGCAGGCGGTGTTTGGGTGTTGGTACGTGTACGAGGTTTGGGTGGCGCGTTTGCTGCGGTCTCCAGGGGATGATCATCCGCGCAGGGAGGGTTGGAGTGGATACAGACCGAATCCCACGATTTGAGCAGGGAGGGGAGAACAGAACCATAGGCGGCAATATCAGAATCCCACCCACCCTTGACCGCATTTGCATCTGCGGCGAGGTCGAGCTAGAGGAGGTAGTGTCGTATCCGACAGAAAGAACATCATATGGACCCGAATTGGTTCTATGCCACGAACCCAGCTTCTTTCACCATCGCATCGCGTCTTCAAATCTCATTCATCACCACCCGAGGACTTATCAACCGAGGACAGAGGAAACGATGGAATATATTCTTCTTTGCGGTTTGGTGGTTTCTTTGCGGTTTGGATCTCGCCTTATCTTCTTCGATGGGAAAATTTGTCGCGGTGGGAGGGGATCGCAAGAACATACCCATCAGCTCTTATTCCTCTTCGTTATCCAGCAGAAGCGAAGCCTTCGAATCGATGGTCATTCGAGAAAAGTGGTGTTCAAGGTGACCATATCTCCAGGGAGGTCGCACTTCCTCCTCTCCATTCTTGCCATGTTTAATCCCGTTCATTCGTCACTCTCGCCGAGAGGGAGAATCCTTCAAACCACCTCTATAGCTACACAGGAAGGGAGGGCTTTTGCGATAAGAGGCTGTGAAGAGCTTGCTACTCATCCGTTCTCGTTTGCTGTCTATATTCCTTCGAGGAGCGTTGAGAGTTGTGAACGGGCGCGATCATTTTGAATTGGCAGTTTGTAGGAGGAGAGAGAGGGAAAGGCGACGACGGCGCGGTTATCACTGAGTCGATCTTGTCGGTGGTGGTAAGTTACTTGTATCCATGGTTGGCTCCTGGTTAACAAACGTCCTCGTTGGTGCATGTTAATCCATGTCATATCCCGTCCCTGTTGCCATTTCCCAGACATCATGATGCCCGGTCCGTCCACGTCGAGTCATGCTAGATGAATAGTGCATCAGGTCTTCTCTGGCATTCTTTGCTGCTGGTGGATCGGCACCACTACTAGCCATGTCTTCAGGTAGCGGACACAAAGTCTTTGGATGCGTCAATTTCATCTTGTTCATTGGCTGCTTCTTGTGTGCATGCAGCAAGGGACAACGATTCTTGTGGGCAAGTGTATCTCTCGGTATCCTTCGTTTCCTCTCTCCTCGTTCTTGATTCTCTCGGTTGATGCATGTATGGTGACTACTATGTGGTAGAAATCCATGTGCTATACCAACTGGTCCACTCTATGCGAGGCTTTCGAGGTTAGCGAAATGAATCGAAGGAGTGGTTGTATCGGTGGCAAAAGCCCAGGACATTGGCTGAATGCGGGAACATCTCCACATGGACGAGTTTTTGCGATTCTGTAATGCATTCCTTCACTCGTTGAAAAGCGTATTCGGATTCCTTTTTGGTCGAAGCAATAGCAACCGCGCGGTGTCTGAGAGCTGGAGGCGAGTTCGAAGGGTCGACCGGTCCGTCTTGTCCGGGAGAAGGTATACAGCCAGCACGCTCAAGGATGTGACGCATTTGGACTTCGCGAGTCGGCTCGGCGTGATTGCGACGGGTGACTCTGATATACTCTTGATAAGCACCCTCCATACCAGGCACGAGTATCGAACCGAGAGCATCCAGAAGACGTGAAGATTGAAACAAGTCTCGTTCAGACGGCTCGGTGGGTGCACATGTCAAACCATGTCGTATTGTCCGTCAATGTCTTGCCTCGGATGATGCAGGCGACGATTCGGCAGCGGTTGGAGTGCGGACTTGTGGTGTTTGCAGGTGTTTTTGAAGCCCATGTGTCGACGCAGGTGCACTGGCACGTCTTCGGTAGTGATTCTCGAATGTGTGAGATATTCCACAGTCCAAGCTGAACTAAAGACTGTGAAATCTGACGGCAGTGTCTCCATGTGCGACGACTTCAGGCCGCACTTGTTAAATATCCTGAATAGGTTGACTTTGGCATGCTGTATGCATGATACCCGGACAAGACTCTTGTGCTCAACTATTGACCCGAATGCCAACGCGAGGATGACACAGCGTATCATCTCAATATACTCGGCAGTCACACGGTGGTACGCGACGTGCCACAAACAGATTTTCGGGCGGTATAGGACAGATACCCGCCTGTCGATGCGAAGCTCGCCGTCGTCAAGCTCCGAGGTTTCTGCAACCGCATACATAAGGCGACCAAATATCTTCAAAGGCATCAGCTTGAAGTGCACTCGGGAGCCGGTGTTGTGATCCATCTCGGGCAGGTAGAAGTCGACGACGGCTTTAACATACGGAATTCCGATCGAGACTTCTTTCAGATCTTGGTGACGAAGGACTTGACGGGAGCGGCATCCGGGAGGACGAGGTATAGTTTGTGGCCAGCAAAGTCGCGGTTCATTCGGAACTTAACCAGTCCGAGGCGAGGAAGCGTGTCCATCGTGGTTGTGCTTGCTGCTCTGTTCCATCGCTCACATAAACTGATCTCCTTCGCTCGGTGGTGGAACAGCGGTGTGCAATTGTGCCGACTCTTGTGCCGACTCGTCCAAAGCGCGCCACATACCTTCGTCGTAGACCTCTTCGATCCGGCGAATGATGGTCGCCATTCGTAGGGACTCTTTGAACACGCGCTCCATGTCGTCGTCTTCAGCGAGACCGGTTAAAGGAACCTCGTTCTCTTGAATGGCCCGGAGTCCTGTTTATCTGCATATCAGTTGGTGTACAATGTGATATGGGGACGAGCGGTACACCTACATCACTAGGGTCGTAGTTAGATCACCGTTAGCAAAGAAGTCCACGATGCCGATCCGGCGTAACGGAGGCATTTCGGAGTAGGTGACACGGTCGCTGGTGGTATAGATTGCCGTAGTTTCGGAGTGAGAATGTGAAGATTGACGTGTCTTCGCATGGTCAAAATTCTCGACTTCCAGCCTGCCATGACAGGAAACCAAAGCGCTTTGCAGCCAGTCCCGGCCATTGACCACATCGTCCGTCATTCTCCTGCTGGGCATCAACCGGATTGGTCAGGGATGAGCGTTAAGCCATATCGACCGGCACTTCTTGCATCATCTCGACGAATTTTTGGGGAGGCATGGCGTAGTCCAGCCGTGATGCACGGTGCAAGCCTTCCAAAAGTGCCAATAAAAGTCGATGGACGTACTTGGTCCCCGAGAAATGGAGTTTGTCAGTGATTGGTTCATCATGCGTGATTCTAGCAGTCAGCACCCCAACCATCGCTTCCTCTCCCATTCAGGGCGTTCCAAGTGCCAACGCTACTTTGTACAAAGTTTACTGCCGCATGCATGCTGCCATTACCGGCCTGCGGAAGGGAGATTCTCCGCCGCGGAGCGTGGGCCTCATCAAGCTCGGTCGGAAATGTCGTCGCGTCACCGTGGAACTTGTCCAGCACCAGGCTCTTGATCAGATTCGCATGCCTCATCACCCACTCATGTTCACTGATTGTAGCATATCGCTTCCTGCGCGTGCCATCACTCCCCTCATGCTCGTAAGAGAAACGCCAGTCGACGCTGTACACGCTCCAGCGCTTTGTCACGAGGTACAGAACCGGCCAGGTGAAGAGCCAAAGAAAAGTCAGGTAGAAGATCCACCTCACCCAGGTGATCCTCGTACGGTTGATCCAGTGTGGTGAGTAGATGTCGACGTTCTTGTCCGCAACAGGAAACGTCACATTGATGTGTCCTCGATAATGCGTCTGCCGTACAAGTGGCACGATCAGCTCCTGGATAGCCTCGGTGTCCAGTCCGGTAACTTTGCGTGATACCCGAAAGATTTTCAGTGCGGATGTATTGCTGCAAAAGTCCTCACACCAGTCCAACAGCTCCGGCTTGCGATCATTGCCGATCTCAATGTCTCGAGTATACCCTTTCGCCCGAGTCTTGCGCCAGCCGCCGCGATGTGTCTTTTCACTGTTCTCCACAGCGCCAGGAATCCACCAGACGTCGTCCGCTGCATCGCGATCTGCACATTTGGGAAGGAAGTCGTGCATGCCGAGAACGACGTCAAAGTCGTACACCCTCTCTTGCTCGGTCTTATTCTCCCGCTTGCCAATTTTATGGCGAGTCTGCCAGTGCCAGCCTTGCACGCGGACCATGGGCTGAGGTTTTATCAAGCGGAGGTAGTCGTTGACATAGTCGTAAAGTTGCGCGGGATGGATCAGCCGCTCGTCCATGCGCAGACTCGTCTCAGCGCCGATTTTGACGTGTTGTGAACAATTCGGATTCCTGCTCTTGCGATTTTGCCATCCCTCGGAAGCTGATTTGGGTGGAGTGATCACGGCGTATTCATCGGCGGGCGGTGGTGCTGCGTGGTGCTGCGTGGAGCTGCCTGCTGCTACGCTATCGCTGTATGAAGGCAGGCCGGTGGGATCGTTGTAGTCGTAGTCGCCGCGGGTCGTGTGCATGGACACGTCGTCGTTGGCGACAGGTTGGTAGGCAGCTACTGATCGAGCGGATGTTGGCGACTTGCGGTCCATATTGGAGGATGCGATTTCGGGGAATCGGAGGGAGACTGAGGAGAAGAGATCTTGATGTGCGAGATTAACAGAAGAGAGACCTACCGTGTTGTTGTTGTCTACATAGAGCGATTATTGCTCGACACCTCACCGTGTGGTCTGGACCTTTGAAAGCTGAATCCTTCTCAAGGCAGCAGCAATCGAAACCGGTCATTGCCAAGATTCCGCCCAGTCGCGTGGGAAGGGCGATCTTTTGCCACGACGTTCACTTCATCTGCTGCTTGCAAATCACTGATCGATAACCAGACCTCAAGAATCAAGATAGCACCAAGCGATCGTAATCAACTTCTCGCAATCCACGACATGGTCACACGCGGCCCCGAAAATTCATCCAATACTCGCACGACTTCCCGGCGAAGCCTCGGATAGTTCCAAGCACAAGATGAAGAACAATCTCCCTCCATCTCGCCATTCTCACGCGGGGCTTGTCTTTGATCTCCAGCGGGAAAAAGTCAATCGCCAGTGTGGTCTCGCCAATCTCACAGGTTGAAGAAGCTTCATTGGCTCCACAATTGTCGCAATGAGCTCGCGACGGGGACGCCTACCTGGTCACCTATAACGACAATGCTGCTGTATGCCAATGGAGGGCAAGGAGCAATGTTATTGCAGTCTACTGTTCAATATTATGACGCATTTCAGTGAGCATACAGTATCTTGCCTTGCCGGGCGCTTACGATTGCTGGGAATATTTAATTGCCGGACCTTGTGCTTATTTCTTAACTTACGTACGCCTACTAAGGGTATATATACTATTAACCGAGTTCCGTTATTTAATAACAGATACCTTCCGTTATTATAGTAGAGTCTTATAAATATTACTATCTTAGCTATAGCTTACCTTATATTATATCTACGTATTTATTATTATTACTCGTATCTTCTACCTCTTATAATAACTATAGATTTGCTCTAATCTATAGTTATTATTAGTATTACTACTACTATTACCCTTACTCTTATAACTATACTCCTTCTAATAGATTAACGCGTTCGCTAGTATAAACTATCCGGTATTATTAAGATACTTATAGATCTAGCTACCTATATAAAGGAGATATTTAAGTACTTATATAGACCGGAAGAGTACTACTATAATACTACTTATATACGATAGCTAGTATTAAGGAAGTTCGTAAAGGAATTAGAGGCTTATAGAGTAGAAGGC
>AFIY01000153.1:0-51022 GCA_000223825.2 Zymoseptoria passerinii SP63 | reverse complement strand
TTGTTGATTTAGGCCACCATCCTACGCTAAACACAGTGCAAGCGCCGAGCATCGCGTCCAACTTCACGTCGTTGTTTGCGCATCTTCATCACAACCATCATGCTTTGAAAATGCAGCACCAATAGTGAGCCTGCTGGCTCAAGATCTGTTCCAACATGATGTCAAAGTGCCTCGCGCGGCGGTCCACGGGTACACTGCTGGCATCGCGCCGAACAGGACATTCACGATTTCTGCCGAGGACCAGCCTGTCATCGAGACGACATCTAAGTGCAGAGACTGGCGACGACAACACCGGACACATTACGACCACACCTCAAGAAGGCATCATATTCTTCAACACCATCCTGCCGCCCAATCTACAGTGGCTATTCCGCATCACATCTGCCACGCCCAAATTCGGCGGCAAAGGCGACAGTACGAAAATCTCCGAGAAGAGCTTTCAGGGCAGTTCGTACGCTGTAGTGAATCCGGCGAACATTCTCGAGAAAGCCACCAGGGAAGCTCAAGTAGGAAATGTGGAAGTCGTAGAAGTGTTGCCTCGTTTCGGAGAGGGGGGCGCATTTCTCAAATTTCGCCATGATGGCACGAGCGACTCGAAGACTATTGCGGAAGCCGTACGACGTCATCTCAAGCAGCACGCTGTCAGGCCGTGGTGGAATCCTTTTCACGGCGTATCGGCCAATCTGGTCCAGGGTAAACCATGGGTCGAAGATCTGTCACGCCGTGCCTCGCGGCGGCTTCGTGTGGAGTTTCTTCCGAGTGAGCCAGGTGCGGAAGTTGCTGAGCTCAGCCAGGAGCAGCTATACAGCTTCTTCCGCCCATTCGGAAAGCTGTCAGATATTGTGACGCAACCATCCGACTCTAAGGTCTTGCCGCGATTTGCCTACCTGGACTTCTTTCAGGGCAGGCGAGCGGTCATGGCTAAGAATTGCATGCATGGCTACCTTGTTACCGAGGCACAGGGAGGCGGAAAGAGTGGTACTGTGTTGCGTCTGCTCTATGAGAAGAAGCAACGTGCCGGATGGATCAAAGATTGGCTTTTCAGTCATCCTCGGATTGTGATTCCAATATTGGCAGCGCTCATCGCGAGTATCACGGTTGCTGTCTTTGATCCTCTTCGAACGTTATCGATCAAAGCGCACATTACCCGAGCCTTCCACATCGAGGATAATGTAGTCTTTGCGTGGTTTCGTCGGCAGGGCGAGGACTTGATCAACAAGGCGAAGCAACAATTCGGTCATGGCGCAGACGGAAGCGGCGGAATGCAGGTGGTCTGGGATGATCGACAAAAAGAGATCGAGCAGCTCAAATCCTGGCTCATTGAGTCCTCAGGTACATTCATCGTCGTCCAGGGACCACGAGGCAGCGGGAAACGCGAGCTCGTGCTGGAGCATGCTCTTCGTCGTCAGCGTGAAGCCAATCGCGTATTGGTGATAGATTGCAAGCCGATTCAAGAAGCGCGTGGCGATGCCGCGACGATCGCATCAGCCGCGAACCAAGTCGGGTATCGACCGGTGTTCTCATGGATGAACAACATCTCCGGTTTGATGGACCTGGCGGCACAAGGCATGACCGGCTCCAAGGCTGGCTTCAGTGAGACGTTGGAGAACCAGCTTGTGAAAATCTGGACCAAGACATCCGCCGCCTTGAAGAGTGTTGCACTTGATGGACGAACCAAGAATGACAAAGACTTCAAGCTGGGCGAGGATGAATACTTGGAGGCTCATCCCGAATGCCGACCAGTGGTCGTGATCGAAAATTTCCTGCATAAGAACTCCGATCCCGGCGCCGCTCTCGTCTACGACAAACTCGCCGAATGGGCAGCCCGCCTCACAACCTCCAACATCGCTCATGTCCTTTTCCTAACCAGCGATGTCTCCTTCTCCAAGTCCCTCAGCAAAGCCCTCCCCGACCGCGTCTTCCGCCAAATCTCCCTAGGCGACTGCTCACCCGACGTCGGCAAACGCTACGTAATCAACCACCTCGACTTCGACGCACCCAACACTCCCCGCAAGGCCAGCGACTCCCCCACAGACCCGGACACCAAAGCCCTCACCCCTTCCCAACAGCGCGAAGATTTGCAAGAACTCGACGAAGTTATGGCTCTCCTCGGCGGCCGACTTACAGACCTTGAATTCTTCGCGCGTCGCATTAAAGCCGGCGAATCACCGCGCAAAGCCGTCCGCGAAATCATCGACCAGTCCGCCTCGGAGATTCTTAAAATGTACCTCCTTCTCTCCTCTTCCTCCGACGGCGACGCCTCTTCTCGACAGTGGACGCCCTCCCAAGCCTGGCTACTCATCCGTAACCTCGCCGCCAACGACACCCTGCGCTACAACGAACTCCTCCTCTCCGCGCCCTTTAAGTCCTACGGCGACCGCGCGCTCGCAGCCCTCGAACAAGCCGAGCTCATTACCGTAGCTTCCGTCAACGGGCGTCCACATAGTGTGAAACCCGGCAAACCAGTCTACGGCCCGGCCTTCCAGCGTCTCGTGCAAGACAACGTGTTACGCGCAAAGATGGAATTGGTGCTGTTGGGTGAAGCGATTGCGGGCGAGAATTCGGCGATTGATAAATTGGAGCAGGAATTGCATTTGTTGAGTGAGTTGCCGAAACAGCCTAGAGAGCTGATCGATCGCGTGCAGTGGCTCGTGGGGAAGATCGCAAAGGGGCAGAAGAGTATTGAGTGGTTGGAGAGGGAGAGTGCGGAGATGAAGAGGATTTTGGAGACGGAGTTTTGAGTGGACCAGAAGGCATCGGCGGTGGACAGAAGGCATCGGCGGTGCATACGCGGTTAGGGAAGATACCACTTTTGGAGTCAGATTGGACAGGATCTGCTAGGCAGAGGACACCAGTGATTGGAGATAGTTAGCCAGCTTCGAAATCATCTCAACTTTTGATTTTAGTGAGGTGAAAAGAGATCTCCCATCGTGATCATGCTAGGCGGATGGCGGTCGGTCCAGGCATGGCATTGGAACCGTCGCGTATGTTGTCTGCGCCGCTATATAAGCGTACATGTACGCTACCCGTAGCAATAGCTAGCCGTTATGGTAAGTTACCAGCACATGTTACCAGGACATGTTATGAAGGCGGCACTGCACCGTGTCCTGTCCTGACATGTCAAGTTATCTGTACGCCTTGGAAGTCTGACACTTAACGTTAGTCGGCACGTATTTTAACGGTGCAGGTAAGTTATCTCGAAGTGGTTGTAAGCGTACGTGTAACAATACTCGTTATGGTTGAGGCCGGTGGCAGCAACGATACATGACTCCGTAAGGTATTGGATGGAGGCACGGTGGGCGGCAGAGGAGTCAACTGTAACTCATGAGATGGATGAGACAGAAGAGCGTAAGAAGAGAAGACAATTTTCGAACATTCTTTGATTGAAGCAACCTCTGTCGAGGTCGGCTGAGCTACGTTACAGCTGGATGCTTTTCCATCCCATCATAAGCATCGTGAGAACACTTCCCATGCAAAAACAAAATCTCTAATCCCTTTTGTGAAACGCCGTGCTGCCATGCTGATTGAGCAAGAAGGAAGACTTGGACCGAACTCATCAAGGCGAGAAGACATTTAGTCGACCTCCTCGACGGTTGGGCCGTCGTCACCGCCAGCACCTGGGGCGCCTCCAGGAGCACCACCGGGCATGCCGCCGCCGGGCATACCGCCGGGCATGCCACCCTCAGCTCCACCGTAGAACTTCATCATAATGGGGTTGGCGACCGACTCGAGGTCCTTCTGGGTGCTCTCGTACTCGTCCTTGGTGGCGGTCTGGTTGTCGTCGAGCCAAGTGACGGTCTCGTCGATCTTGGCCTTGAGAGTCTCCTTGTCGCTAGCCTCGAGCTTCTCGTCGACCTTGGAGTCGGAGAGAGTGTTCTTGAGCGAGTAGGCGTACGACTCGAGACCGTTCTTGGCCTGGATGCGGGCAGACTCGGCCTCATCCTCGTCCTTGTACTTCTCGGCCTCGGCCAACATGCGCTCGATCTCCTCCTTGGACAAGCGGCCCTTGTCGTTGGTGATGACGATCTTGTTGGACTTGCCGGTGCCCTTCTCGAGAGCGGAGACGTTCATGATGCCGTTGGCGTCAAGGTCGAAGGTGACCTCGATCTGAGGAACACCACGTGGCGCAGGTGGGATGCCAGTGAGCTCGAACTTGCCCATCAAGTTGTTGTCCTTAGTGCGGGCACGCTCACCCTCGAAGACTTGAATGAGCACACCAGGCTGGTTGTCGGAGAAGGTCGAGAAGGTCTCGGACTTCTTGGTGGGGATGGTCGTGTTGCGCTTGATGAGCGGAGTCATGACACCACCAGCGGTCTCAATTCCGAGAGACAACGGCGCGACGTCGAGGAGCAGGATCTCGTTGGTGGACTTGCTGGAGGTGTCACCAGAGAGAATGGCGGCCTGCACGGCGGCACCGTAGGCGACGGCCTCGTCGGGGTTGATGGAGCGGTTGGGCTCCTTGCCGTTGAAGAAGTCGGACACCATCTTCTGGACCTTGGGGATACGGGTGGATCCACCGACCAAGACGATCTCGTGGACGGAAGACTTGTCGATCTTGGCGTCACGGAGAGTGCGCTCGACGGGCTCCATAGTGGAGCGGAAGAGATCCTGGCACAGCTCCTCGAAGCGGGCACGGGTGATGGAGGTGTAGAAGTCGACACCCTCGTAGAGCGAGTCGATCTCGATGGAGGTCTGTGCGGAGGAAGAGAGGGTGCGCTTCGCACGCTCGCAAGCGGTGCGCAGACGGCGGAGGGCGCGGGCGTTGGAAGTGAGATCCTGTGAAATGTTAGTATGCTGATCTGAAGTATTGGGTGCGGCGGAACGTGTACGGACTTTCTTATTCTTTCTCTTGAATTCGTTAACAAAGTGGTTGACGAGGCGGTTGTCAAAGTCCTCTCCTCCCAAGTGAGTGTCACCGGCAGTAGACTTGACCTCGAAGATGCCCTCCTCAATGGTGAGGAGCGACACGTCGAAAGTACCACCGCCAAGATCGAAAATGAGCACGTTGCGCTCGCCCTCAGTCTTCTTGTCGAGACCGTAGGCAATGGCAGCAGCGGTAGGCTCATTGATGATGCGCAGAACGTTCAGGCCGGCGATGAGACCAGCGTCCTTGGTCGCTTGACGCTGCGAGTCGTTGAAGTACGCTGGGACAGTGACGACGGCGTTGTTGACGGTGCCACCGAGGTATGCCTCCGCAGTCTCGCGCATCTTGGTGAGAACCATGGATGAGATCTCCTCGGGTGTGAACTGCTTCTCCTCGCCCTTGAACTCGACTTGCACGACAGGCTTGCCACCCTTGTTGATGACTTTGAAGGGGAAGTGCTTCATGTCGGCCTGCACCTCTGCGTCGTCGAACTTTCGGCCGATCAGGCGCTTGGCGTCGAAGACTGTGTTGATGGGGTTCATGGCGACTTGGTTCTTTGCGGAGTCACCGATGAGGCGCTCGGTGTCGGTGAAGGCGACGAACGAGGGTGTTGTGCGGTTGCCCTGGTCGTTGGCGATGATCTCGATGCGGTCATCTCTGTAGATGCCCACACATGAGTAGGTCGTACCCAAATCGATACCAATTGCTGGTGCCATGATGAGGGTGTCTGTCGAATGTGTGTGTGATGTGTGTTTTTCGTGGAGTTGGGGTATCAAAGAGTGCGTGCTGAGCGTGAGAGTCTGTGAAGATGTGACTCGAGTGTGCGAATGAGGTGTGAGTTGTTGTGTGTGCAGAGAAGAAGGAAAAGAAGCTGAGCGGCGGTCTTTGTTGTAATATTTCTGTAGGAGCGCCTAATAGAGTTTAGCGCGTGACTTGGCAGCGTCACTTTCCGGAAGCTCTGCGAAGGTGGTAGAAACATGCAGCGCAAATTCTCGAAAACGCTGTCGGCTGACAGAGCAGCGAAATTTGTGGCTGCTGCGTGCGCGTGGCGCAGCGGGGTGCGGCAGTGAGCTTGTAGTTGTGATGTGACGGCACGTTCCAGTGAGGTTTCAGCTGTTATCGATGGGGTGTCGTTGCAGCACGAGTAGCAAATGCTTCGTTGCGTCGTTGTAATGTCTCTGGCCGGCTCTTCTCCTTGACCGTTTCTCCGATAGCGAGCTCAAGCTTCATGCACGTTGAATAGAATACCCGTACTCCGCTGCTTCTGATCAATACTACACGTTTCAAATGATCGGACCTCAGTTACAACTCACAAGTTACGTCTAGATTCCTACGGTCCATACAGTCCATGCGGTCCAGAGATGCGCCCCGCGCGCGGGGCTAGCGTTAAAGTTTTCCGATCTTGACCTACGAAGTTACATGGACTTTAGAATAAAATAGTTAAGCACGAATGTGGACTGGCTGCCTCACAAACGCTGACAGCTCGGTGTGGTTTTGTTGGAAGGATCTAACCGGCACTGCCCTGAGTGAAGACACTAAAGCAACTTGGTAACGAGTAAGTAAGAGGCACTTAAACAGCATCGCTTCGAAGTTGAGGGATAAGCATGCCGAGGAGAGAAGATGACGGAGCACCTAAGCGGGACGGCTTCGAACTATCCTTAACAAAGCAATTCTTTGTCTTCGCAACGCCTATTACATGGCAGAATGGCGACAGTGTGTCTCGAACACAGGCATGAATAGCGCTCCAGGTCTCATTTTACTGCCGGAAGCGTTGGCGAATGCAGTGGCGGCTGAAATAAGGTTTGCAAGCTCTGGACAACCCTAATGACGTTAAGCATATATATCTTCACGCCTGAGGCATTCAAAGCTACGATTCTGAGCAAATGGCGAACAAACACCACTGAGACATGGCTCTGCTCTACGCCACAATAACAATAGGGGTGGTACACGAGTGTGACTCGAAGACTATCTACACACATAGCGTACTGTCACAAAAGCCGCCTTCTTGCCACGGGGTGTCCAAAAGTGTCTGTTCTCATCTTACCTCATGCCCACCTCATCACCATTACATCCACCAATATCCTACTCAACCTACACCATATCCCTCATGTCCATCGTATCAAATCAAGGAGGTCCACTCAAATGATCAACAGCCTGAAATCAAAGTCAGCATCAATACCCACCCCATCAAGACCTCAATCATTCACTCACCCTATTAATATCATAATCAAACCTCTCCAACGCATCCAACGCATCCCCTCTCGGATACCCCATCCCCGTCAACCTCTTCAAAATCGGATCATCATGTTCCGTGCCGGGCGTGAGTGCACCCCCACGATCCGGACCCTTCGATTTCGGCATACTACTACTCGTTGCAGAGGGAACTGCCGCCGACGATGTTCCCGGCGGACTCGCGCCCCAAGGATCACTCGCCGGCAACGTCGTATCCACCGGCTTGGAATTATCCAACCCCGAGAAGATGGCGTCCCAGTCGTGTTGTGCTGTTGTGCCCACTGGAGATGTCGCCGCGCCGGAGCCGAAGACACTGGTCGTCGAGGCGGTGGGTTGGAAGTTAGAGAAGCCGTTGCTCGTTTCTGGCAGAATGCGAGACGCGCTGGGTGTGGCTTGGGCGGATGCAAGCGTTGTCGACATGCTGGCGGCTGGAGAGTCGAACGCCGGGTTGAAGTCTGCGCCGGAGGGCTCGGAGAAGGAAAAGTCAAAGTCGGAGGCTTTGTCGGCTTCTTTGGCTTCGGAGAGGTCGTCGAAGGCGTCAAAATCGTCAAAGGCGTTGGCGGAGGATGATGGTTGTGCTGGAGGCGTGTTAGTCGAGTTGTGCTGATCGTGGGCAACAGCATATATCTCACCAGTTGCATGACCAGGCGGTGCTGGGAAGGTGTGCGTACCGCTGGAGAAAGGCGTGTGAAGAGTGCGTGGCGCATCATTCTCCTTCTCTACCTCGCGCACTGCGGTATCGACAGCACGCTCCTCCGTGCGAGCTGACGGGCTCGTCGGGTCCTCCCTCGCGGGTAACAGTCCACCATACTCCCGCGGGAACTGGTTCTCCTCGGTGTGCTCTCCAGTACCTCCATGCGAAGGCTTGTCACTCTCGTCATACGTCGGCGGCAATGTCTGTGCCGTAATGGGCGGTAGAGTAGCGGCAGCAGGTGCCACAGACTCAACAGCGACAGGAGCCTGGCTGCTCGATGCTGCGGGAGCTGCAAAGTCATCTCCAAATCCTCTATCAGTATCATCATCACTGTCACTATCTTCCGGCTCGAGATACTTGATCTCTGGAAACTCTGAGGCCACGCCGTTTGTTGCAGCGCGGCTGGATGACGGCGCGAAAGGGTCGTCATCAGTATCTCTCGTCGACTCCGCCGCCTTGTCGCCTACGCCGAATCCAGCAAAGGCAGAGTCAAAGTCGTCCTTGGCAGCGAAGGAGGGTTGCGATTCCTTCTCAAGAGGTGTTGCCTCTGGAAAGGCACCAGGACTACCCTCATGCGCGGCAGTCTTGGTTGAAGGATTCTCTGCGAAAGTCGCCGACGTAGGCTCGGAAGTAGCTGGGGCCTCCTCCCTCGGCGTTTCAACACCACCAGCGCGACTAGCAGGTGGCAATACACGAAGCGAGCTCGTATCACTACCACCACGCTCGGCCTCATCAACGCCGACAACAGGCAGGTGAGAAGCGGAGAACTGCTGCTCTTCGGGAGCTGGCGGAGGCTCAGCTTGCATTGAGGCCTCTTTTGGTGCCTCGGACAACGGTGGAGTTGCAGAAGGGGTGTGCTCGCCGCGAGAGGACACACTCTGCATCGAGTCGGACATGCCGTGAGGTCCTGCCAACGATGGGAGACCACGCCCACCGAACGAAGTAGCCGGTGGTGTGGACGTCCCACTGCCCTGGCCATGCGACGCAAACGCAGCGGACGGACCAAAGATGGCGTCGAAGGCGCTTGGGTTGGGTGCCGTCGAAGTTTGAGGAGCTGTGATCGGGCTTGCAGATCTTGACAAGTCCCCACTCTGACTTGGCTTCACGAAGAACGGGTTGTTCGCGCTCATAACGCTCGCAGCGGGACTAACCACGTTCGAAGTGTTGTGCTCGGGGTAGTCAAACGTCGCAGAGCGAGCCTGCGCCGCATGCTCCGTCGCTTCTCTCTCGAGACCAGCCTTCTCGCTCTGCAGACGATCGCGCTCGCCCTCTCCCGTAGCCAGCTGCTTCTTGTTGATGCTGACCATTCCCTTCTGCTGTCTCGCATCAAGCTTGAGCTTCTCAATCTCCGGCTTCAGTCGTGTCACCTCAGCATTGATCTGCGAGATGCGCTGTTTCAGGTTCGCGTTCTCTCGTTGATCCTTCTGCAACTCTTGCGACACGGTCTGATGCTGCGTCTGCAAATCTTGATAGCTCCCCTCAAGCATGGCAAGCTCCTGGCTCAGCTTCTTCGTCGACTCGCGTGATGCGGCTAGTTGCTGTTCCAACTCCTTGACAGCGCGGACTTCCTGCTCGTATTGCCCACGGAATTGCTGAAGTCTAATCTCGAGGTCTCTTTTTTGCGTATTCATGGTAGTCGCCTCGGCTTGGCTCGCGCTCTTCTTCGCCTGTGTCTGTTCCATCTGCGATCGCAAATTACCAATCTGGTTGCTCATGTTGGCAAGTTCAGTCGTCTCGGTGGTGAGCTTGCCACTCTCCGCCGCGCTGGTGTCATTGTCGCCTAACAAATCGTCCGCTCCCGAAGATTGCGGCATCGGAGGAGCGGCACGCGAAGTAGCTGCCTGGTTCGACCCAAATGATCCACCAGTGTTCTGCGAAGCAAGACTAGCACCGAACGCAGAAGTCGGCTGGAAGGGTTTGAAACCAGTCGCCTGCGACTGAATTTGAGGCGCCTGAAACCTTGGGGGCGAGCTGGGTGTGGCGGGGCTGCCTCCCGAGAAGGGATCGCGACTGGCAGACATTCCTGTCGTTTGAGGTTGCAGTACTGGTGCCTGCTTGATTGCTGGGGATGATGGCTCGTCCAGCCCGAAGAGGTCGTCTGCGGCGGATTTCGGTAAACCTGAAGAATTGGCGGCATTGTCGAATGCAGGTGCGGTCGATTGAGTTTGTTGCTGCTGCTTGCGCATGCTCGGAGGGACAAGACCTGGAGGGAGGAATGCTGGCAACGGAGCAGGGTTTGGAGCTCTCTGTTGCCTGATCAAGTACATAGCAACGGCAAACTCATCCTTGTTCAGCTGTCCCTCACTGTTGATGTCCGCGAGATCCCAAATTTGCGCCAAAGTCTCCTCTGGCAGTCGCGAGTCCGAGAAGAACGAAACCGCCTGCTCTCCAGTGAGGACACCCCTCCGCTGCGTGTCGATCGAGTTGAAGAATTGATCAAACTTGCTCTTATCAGCTGGTGTAATAAGCCATGGCGCACTGGTCGCCTGAGGAGGCTGCCCTGGCGGGGCTCCATATCCAGGTCGTGCGAGCGGACTCTGAGTTCTCGGGATTGCACCGGCGGAGCTTCCTGAGATCTGCCTTGGAATGGCAGTGGGCATAGTCGGTTGCCTGGCTGGTGGAGGACCTCCACGTCGCGCTGCAGCTTCATACAACCCCGGGGGAAGTGTCGTCGGCAGCGCAGTCATTGTCCTCGTCTTCATGCTCGTCAACATGTGCATCGCCACGATAAACTCCGTCTGATCCAAAGCTCCTCTCTGCTCCCGATCGGCGAGCATCCATATCCGCCCAAGCACCTCATTAGGAAGCCCAGCTCTTTCGAAGATCGCCTTTGCAGTCGCTCCATCGAGTTGTCCATTCTGCGCTCCCGATCGCTCAAACAGACCAGAATACTGCTGCACCTTGAGCGGATCGAGTGGAGGCACCCGGACAGGCAGGTTTCCCGACGCCTGCGGTTGCAATGCAGCAGGAGGGAAGCCAGCTGCACTGGGACTGGGCAATCCACTTCCCGTCGTACTGGCCGGACCACCCACTCCTGGTATTGTCAATCCCTCAAACTTTGGTATCGGACCTGGCTTGAATGCCAACTCAGTCGAGGGCTCCCTCCCAGCCTGGTAGTGTCCAATCAACCTCAGCACCATGCAGAATCCAGGCTTCGTGAGGAGACCTCGATTCTCGGTATCCGCAAGCTGCCATATCTCTCCGAGGACGTTGGGCGATACGTGGGTGCGCTCGAAAAAGGTGACTGCGTTCTCGCCGGTGACGACGCCGAGTTGGTCCTTGTCGGCTTGAGCGAAGAGGAAGGAGAAGGCACGTTTTTCGTCGGGGCTCAAGTTGAGAATGGCGTGCTCTGGAGGAGGATTAGTGATGCTGTATTCTGTTTTGTAGGCCGCGAACAACGATGTTCCAAGTATGCGTACCGTTGTCTGACATGGTGGCTGGTGGGCAATAGCAGCGCTCATTCAGCCGTGGCCCGGTGAAGTAGGGCAGTGAGGTCAGCTACAGTCAGCGATGAGAGATCAGTGAGTGATACCAATCGTCCAATGTACAAATACAAAGTCGAGGTATTGTGGTTGAGCAGTTGGAGTTGCACGTGTTGATAGCAGTCTAGTGTCCCCTGCAACCGAAGACCTGGAAGCTGAAGCTTGGGGCGTCGCGAGGCAGTTAGAATACGACGACCCGAAGCTGCCAGGCCCACTGGGGACAGATCTTCATACTTCACACTTCACCTCTCACACAACTCCCTCTCCATCACTGCGACAACACGTGCGAATATTATTCCATTCCGAGTCATCAGGGCGGAAGAATCTACGGGAGACATCTGAGAACCGACTGCCACATGCCGACGTCTCATGGCTCGACCGAGCTCAATGGAAATGCTGCCAGGTCCACGCCATCTCCGCTTGGATTCGTAGTGGACGTTCGTAGGCTGCTTTATATGCCACACTACCCACTCATGCATTGCGGACTGATGCACCGGCGCGCTGACCTGTATGACGCGCCATGAATTGCCAATGACAACAACGGCAGTGATAGCACGTGCTATGAGCTGCTCCATGGGCAGCATACACACCCATTACTCATCTCTACTGTCACATTCAAAGGCTGTCACACACAAAGCTGATTAGTTCTACTGAGACTGCACAGACCGTGCAACGACCTCAACTTCTTTCCATCTTGCTCTCTCCATCACCACCGTTCGCCACCTTGCACCATCTCTTTCTTGCACCCACCACTCACCACAACAAATCAACTGCTCATATTCAAGAACCACAACCCAGAGCACCACAGACAACGCAACAATGTTGCACGGAGACGGCATCAGAGTCTGTTTGCAGACTGACGGTCCGCTCCACGACGGCTTCAGGCGAGGAGAATACTCCGTTTCGGTGGAACCCAACAATCGTCGGCTCCTGAATTGTCTTTCGTGCAGTTACAGTGCCAATCGAGCAGAGGATAGAAGCCTTGTCGTCGTGGAGCTTGAGGACAGCTTCGAACTTCACGACGCTTCAATCTTGCGCCTCGATGTCAGAGTACAGGGCGCGTCCGGTATTTCGAATTCCACTATCAGCTACTTCTGCCGTACGAGTGCCAAGCTACACAAGCTCGTCATTCGAACATTGAGAGGCCTCCCTATCAGATTTCACGACCTGCTTCCGGGTGAGTTGAGCATGAGGTCAATCTTGGAATCATCACTGACCGCTGCCATGCTCTGAACAAGGCAAACGGGGCCCCGAGACTTGTCCCCAACGAATCAGCACCACCGTCACCAGAGGACTCTTTCGTCAGCTCGATGGGTCGCAAAGGTACCACACCCAATGTGCTCGTTCGAATCGCGTGGTACTGACAGTGGGCCTAGCGATTCCAAGCTCAAAAAGCTCACATTTCCGCCAGATCTCAGCACATGCGCTTTCACTCCTGCGCCTGGTAAAAAAGGCCTACCTTACATTTTCGAGTTCCGGTTTATAACCACAGGTAATGTCGTCAATTGTGTTAGCTGAGTCAATTACCTGACACTTTTCCAGAACTAGTAAAGGACATATACCGAAACGGCACAGGAACCAAGATTGGACTTCGCTTTGGCGAGTCTAGAAAAGCGTCGACCAGAAGCTCATCGCTGAACTCGGTCGGCCCACCTTCCTGAAGCGATGTGCTGCAGAAGACGCAGTTTGGGCGGAAGCTCGAAGCGGCAAACCCATGATAACCAGGCGGGCTGTCGAGGTCGCAGAGCACATTCCTTCTGGCGTTGTTTCAACCGCCGACATCGTCATGATATTTTCGGGACTGGGTCGGGCTTTGCACGTAGGCAACGACGAAGACCAGCCGTTCGAAGTCTGCGACTGTCCTTTCAAGCATACGAAAGCTTTTGTAGCTGGCACAGCAAAATCTGGGACCGCCAAAGGCCGACCAGCAAAGAAGCGCGTCAATTCGCCGGATCCCAGTGCATCGAACAAGAACGATCCTGATGTAATAAAAGCTGGCGGTATGGTCAAAGAGACCATGGTCAAGGAATGCAGCGACTGCAGGAAAGTCAAACGCCCGCCTCCTGGGAAGAAGTTCGGTCTGAGGATCGTGGGAAAGCAGAAGGTCACAAAATACGTTCCTCTGGACGCCGACGATGGGTACGAGCGTGTGAGTAGCAGCCTGAGTGGCGGCGGGGCGGCCGCGGATGGAGATGCACCAGAGTCAGCGGACGACATTGACACCATGGCAGCTTTCCGGAAGTTGCACAGACTACGCCCTACGTCAATCAAGGAGACATCTCTGTTTCCGCGCAAGAGCTGTCAGCAGCTACGGAAGATGCTGCGCTACCCACGCCTCCCGACGATCGGAGAGACGTCTGAGACCGCGGCAGAGCGATCGATAGACGTGCAAGACACAACAGAAGTAGCACCGATGGCTACGCAAATGATTGCAGAGATGGCTGCTGAAACTCCAGACCAAGATGTAACAGCGGGTCTAGACATGAGTAGCTCCCCTAAACAATCCAGGAAGCGCCCTGGTCACAGTCAGTCTGAGCAATCATCCTCCAAGAAGCAAGCTCTGCCTTCTCGATCGATGGTCACAGAAGAAGATGACGAAGAAGTCATCATTATATCTGCGAAGCCGATCGTGAAGTCTGAGCCGAAGGAGGTTGTCGGCGTCGGACAAAACGACGATTCCGATGTGGAAACTCGTCACGGCAAGCGCCAAAGTGTCGAGTAAGCCCAGCTGCAGCACCAGCTTCAGCTCGTGGAGATGGACGAGAAAGAACTGCGACTGGCGAGGAAGAAGGTGGAGCTAAAGCACAGATTGAAGACTCTTCGCCGGCCAGCTATTGTCACGGAGGAGATTCCGCTTGAAATTGAAGAGTGACGAACGTCAGTCTGCAGGCAAGCGTTATGGTTGAACTTACGTTGCGAACTCTAGTTGTATCTCTGAAGTCGAGCGTTAACGAAGCAGGGCAGCAACGGGGGTCGGCAGCAAAAGCGGATGGATATTCGAAAGACAACACGGAATCTTGCTCCCAGGATCACAGGATCACCTGCATGGACTGCTCGATCAAGACCTCGGAGCCACGGCAAGTCCTTCCTTCAGATTTACCAGGGGCACCCATAGCTAAGATGCACAACACGAGCAGCTCTGTCCCGAATAAACAAGCGCATCTCTTCCGCAGATCCGAGCATGGCAGGCAGATCAATAATTGATACTGAAACAACGTCGAGGGGATGTGACGCAAAGATCCCTTACCCTTCGCCCTCTCCGGGAAGCTCGCTGTTGGGCACGCTTTGTGGGACATTCTCCATGTGGTGACTAGTGCTCGCAGCCTGCCTGGTGAGTCGGCGTCAGCTACTACTAATGGACGAGACCCCGATGAAAGTCCAGAGGTCTGAGCAAGCTAGCAGGAAGTCTATGTTAGCTTGGTGGTATCGCATACGGACATGCGCAAGCACGCTCGGCGCAGTAAACATGGTATGCTGTCCTTGAAGGGCACTGTTCCACCATTTCCCAGAGGTCATCCATCGATCGTGATTTGTGGTAACGGTCAGCTTCGCTAACGCTGTGCGCTGGACGCCACATGTCCACGCCATCTTCTGGCACCTAGTTTTGGAAAGATTGCGCACGCTGTACGACGAAGGATGAGGCCGCAACATTGGAGCTACGGTACGCAGCTGAT
Organism: Zymoseptoria passerinii SP63; assembly: GCA_000223825.2. NCBI lineage: Eukaryota > Fungi > Ascomycota > Dothideomycetes > Mycosphaerellales > Mycosphaerellaceae > Zymoseptoria > Zymoseptoria passerinii. The sequence goes on along the minus strand of AFIY01000153.1, from coordinate 36,076 downwards.
GCCAAGTGCTAGATACAGCTTGCGGACGCACCGGACCGCTATCCCTCCCCGCCCGGAAGGAGATGGAGTTATGTTTGCAAGAGTATACTCCGACCCGAGGCCTCTGATTGCACGCTAAAAATTGAGAAGTTGTTGTTCGCTGACCTGGTTCGGTGTGGAAGCAGGAGGAGTGATGGGCGGCCTTACTGAAACGGGTGTCCTTACCGGTCTCGCGCTGACGCCGCGTAAGTATTGGCACTGGAATGCAGGCTGACTGCATTTGATCTGTGACGAGACTTCAAGCCCCGATTACATTCATAAGGCATCTTGTTGGTCGCCGCCATGGTGTCAGCTCGACCTTACATCCCACTCCTCTTTCCACGCCAAAGATGTTGCGATTTTCAACCACGCTTTGGTCGTTGGCCTTGGCCCATTTTGCAGCTGCACAAAGCAAGATCGACTTGACTTGGGTTCCTTTTGATCGTAACCAATTCAACGACAGTGCCGCTCTCGACAAGTATGGGAATGTGCAGCTATTCTGGACGATTGGAGACGACTATTCGACGTACGGCATTGCCTCTCGATCCAATGGATATCTTGGCCTTGGCTTCAGCGAGACAGGTGCTATGACGGGAGCCGACATGGCCATTGGATACAAAGCCGACAACGGCACCTTCATCTTCGAGAACCGGCACGCGCAAGGCTTCGTCTACCCGGACGTCTCTCCGGACCAGACAATCAACATGCGCTTCAAGGAAGGCGATCAGGCCAACGGAGTCACTTACTTCGTCTTTGACAAGAAGAACATGGCCGACTGTCTGGAAACGCAGGTTGACGTGATGCGAGACTCCTGGCAGTGGTTTATCTACGCTCATTCCGACTCCAACACCTTTGCTCAGCATAAAGACGGCCAAATGGGCAAGAAATACGTCAAACTCGGTACTGGCAAAGACGTCTCTTTGAACACTGCGTCCAACCCCGACAACGCCAAGGAGTTCTCTGTCATTCAGCCCGAGGTCGTCGTTCCCACAAGAGAGACGAGCTACTGCTACACCCTGCACAAGATGCCGGCGGGAACAAAAAACTTCCTTGTCGGCGAACGACCCAACGAAGCGAGCAAAATGCTGCACCACCTTGTACTCTACGCATGCTACGATCTGCCTGATGAATACCTGGATCTGATTGGAAAGGATGCCAACTGCGACGGCCAAACATTGAATCCATGCAACGGGTTCATCACTGAGTGGGCTCCCGGCATGTCCGCGAGGACATTCGAGCCTGGCTATGGTAAGCCCTTCGGCGAAGACCTGTACCAGTACGCCATGCTGGAGGTCCACTACAACAATCCTGCCTTGATCGAGGGCGCCAAGGACACAGCTGGCTACACCTTTCTCTGGACTGACCAGCAGGTTGACACCGAAATCGGCTCTCTCACGCTCGGCAACGTACAAATCGAAGGATTTACACTCGAACCTGGCAAGGAGTTGGTCTCACTTTCGACGGTCTGCACGCCGGGCTGTACCAAGAGCTGGCCAGAAGAAGGAATTACCGCCGTCGCCGTCTTCCATCATATGCACTTCCGTGGCGTCAATACCCAAGTCCAGATCGTTCGCGACGGAAAAGAAATAACCCCACTGTCCTCCCTGCGTCACTTCGAGTACGGCTATCAATTCTCCAAGACTCTAGACGAGATCAAACTGCTCCCTGGAGATCGACTTATCACCACTTGTCAATACAATACAATGAACGACACCGAGCCCGTTCATGGCGGTCCCTCCAGCCAAGACGAAATGTGCTTCGCCTGGGTTGACTATTACCCAGCCAACAGCCTCCTCATATGCACTCAGATTGACCTGGGAGAGAAGCCGTCGAACCCGGTGAACGGATCAGTGGGGTTCTGCACGGACTATACCAAAGATCAATCGTCATTCTCCAGCGCGGCGACTCTCACTGCAGATTACGAGCACCTCCCAGCGACAGGCAAGGTCTGCAGCGCGGGTAGTGGTGGCACGTCCGCTGGTCCAGCCATCCTGCAGACTTGTCCCGAGAGCGATGTTTGCTTCTCACTCAATCTCCCCGCGTCCTCGGGTTCGACGGTCGGGAAGAGAGCAGAGTCAGGAGATGTCTTTTTCCAGCTCACGGCTCCAACGTCGTACTCTTGGGTTGCCCTCGGACAAGGCACAATGATGAGTAACGCCAACATTTTCGTCATGTACAGTTCCGCGGACGGCAAGAATGTGACGCTCTCACCGAGGACGACATCTGGACACATCATGCCGACTCACGATACTGCTGCTCAGATGACACTTCTCGAAGGATCTGGGATTGTCAATGGTAAGATGACGGCCAATGTGCGATGCAGCAACTGCAAAGATACCATGAGTCTCAGCGGCGGCGATAGCGACTGGATATATGCGCACTTGAAGGGACCATCTCTGGCCTCTGATGACCTTGACGCCCCTGTCTCCCAGCATGATAACCACGGCGCTTTCAAGTGGAATCTGGCACAGGCGACTGGAGGGTCCGAGCCGAATCCATTCCTCGCCGCCGGTTCATCCACCACATCTTCCTCTTCCTCTTCCTCTTCCTCGGCACGTCCCAGCCGTGCCTACGTTCAAGCCCACGGCGCCATGGCCTCGCTCGCTTTCATCGCCATCTTTCCCATCGGCGCCATCTTCCTCCGTCTTGCCAGCCTCTCCCACATCGCCTGGATCCACGGCGCCATACAACTCCTCGGATACATCATCTTCATCGCGGCCGCTGGACTCGGCATCTTCCTCGCGAAGGAGAACTCGTATCTCAATAAGCCACATGCTGGTATTGGACTATTCCTACTCGCTGTTCTATTTTTCATGCCGATCGTAGGCGCCATTCAACACAGGTTGTACAAGAATGTGCAGAAACGTACGGTATGGTCATACAGTCACATCTTCACTGGTAGAGTGGCTGTTGTTCTTGGAATGGTCAACGGCGGCCTGGGACTGCAGTTGGCTAATGCGTCAAACCGGTATAGGATTGTGTATGGTGTGTTTGCCGGTCTGATGGGTGCCGTGTATATTGTCGCCATGGTCCTCGGTGAGATGAAGCGGGCTGGACCGACTGTGGAGAAGAAGCAGAAGAAGAAAGACGATGGCAATGTGATCGAGAAGGCGAGTTCTACAAGCAGCAGCGAGTGATCGCAGGTCGTGGTGGACATTGGAATCAAATCAGATGAAGGACACATTCGCTTTGGTTGGTCACAGCCAGGCGTTGGAATGTCGTCTCGCTCGGCCTCGTGCGCTCACCTGTCCGAGGTGCAACACTACGGTACAGACATATAACCCTGGCATGGTCTCTCAGAATGCACAGCTCATCCTTTGGAACACATGTCTATGATCATCTCTTCTTGCGAGGGTCTCTCCACCAAGACATCCAGCCCAACACCCTCGTCTTGTTGGCGTTCAGTGCCTCCATGGGTCTTACCCACGCCGTGGCGTGGGTGTGATTTCTGGCGGCAACTGCGCCTCCAACGCCATCGGCGACGAGGGACGGAGGTCACATCGTAAGTCTTCGCCTGACCGTGCACAGCTCGCACGCTTGATTCTCCCTTCTCACACTCCCGCTTGGCTAGATGATCTGCGCCCAAGCCGTCAAGGTCACACCAAACAGTCACTGCGACAAGACCACCGTTAGCGGTAGAGCTTGCAATTCAGACTGCCAATACCAAGAATTGAACCAAGTTGACCGACTGCTCGGCAAAGAACGAAACATGCGTTGGAGGCGCCTGCAAGAAGGAGTGAGCAGCGTGAAAGAGGTCTTGGGCGTAGAGTGGCATGACATGCGGATCGTGAGTTGAAGGAGCAAGTAACATACCTGCTCTTTCAAAACAAGCATGACGACGAACACCACAGCTGTTACCTAGAAACTGAACACCCATCGGGCCTCTCCAGAAAGCTCAGGTCATAAGCTCGTGGTTACGTCTCCTGATTCAGCCTTTGTTGCATAAACCAAAAATCACAGTCCACGTGCCTTCAAATCGTCCTTGCTCAAGATGATCATGAAGCACGTGGGCAGCGATGAACCCGCAGCTTCTAGAGGGTAGACCGCGACTGCCGGGTATGGATATGGTGTAGAAATGATGCGTGTAATCCCCGTCATTTCCTGCGCATGTCGCTGAAGCCGATATGATGGCCAGTACCGTCCAGCTTCGCGTCCGAAGGGCCTGACCCAGAGCGGGGAGTTGGACTGGTATGTCCATACAGTATGCATTAAGCGTAATACGCGCAAAAGGTTACGTTCTGCATATTCAGAATGCCCGATTTCCGACGTCTTCCTCATCTTCCAGCCTTGGACCGCCAATCGAATCCTGTAGTACGCCGTCTCCTACCCGCATGAAACATGTTGATATGTGCAGAACATAGCTCTGAGTCGTAAAAGTGATTAGTTGGTATAGGTGTACTGATTGAGGACTGCGCCCACGACATCCACGCCAAGCGGTTCTAGCCACGACGTCTAGCCCCACATGCTCGAGCAAGATTCACCAGCCCCTGGTACGCTAGTGACGCGCTAGCAGCTAGACGAAAGCCTCGGGAAAATTATCCTTCACCCTGGCACTTGCCGTCCTACACCCCTGGACGAGTCGCAAGAGTCGCGCACCAAGCTGGACAGTCTTTCCCCAAAATTGATGGACTCGACAATGCTGGATCACAGGACGAGTCGACCAGGCCGGTCGACCTGGAGTCGCTTGTCGCGATGGTACCAAAAACCCAAGCTGTTCTATGCACCGCTCGTCTTGATGTGCCTATTTCTGTTGTTCTACAGCCAGCGGTCTGAAGTTAGTGTCAGCGAGTCGCTACACGACCTGAAGATTCCCGGATTATCGTCTGGAGATGCGCAAAGTCCGGACTCAAAGCAGGATGCAGGACACGGCGGCGCGGAGGTCGCGCTGCCAGACGACGTTAAGGTCGAGACTCCAACTCCCAAGAAAGCCAGTCTGAGTTCTAAAATCGAGGAGATCCTCGGCACCAGCCAGAAGCCAGCAGAGAAGCCAGCAGAACCGGAGCACAAAAAGAGTGAGCACGACATCGCAGAAGCCGAATACTTGAGCGAAAAACCAAATCATCGCGAAATCTTCTCGCTGACCACACGGGATCGAAAATACATGGGCGTCTTCTGGGACGGAGAGCTCGGATATAATCCCAATGTCATTCCACATCCGACGGACGCCAATCGATACATCATTGTTGCGCAGCACCTACGTCCAGACGCCACCGACTCCAACAGTAAGCAGCTTGTTTGCTCTGCTGGCTACATGGAAGGCGTTATGGTATGCGAAAATCACCCGACCGATCTTGAAACCAACCCCGCGATCCTCGGAAATTGCACTGGTGAAATGGCATTTGGCAACATGGGAACTGGGCCACACGATGCGCGAATGTTCTACGGACCTTTGGCACCATTCCTGATGTACGGGTCGCAATCGAAACACGCCTGTTTTGGACAGTGGCTGCAAGACGCTCGCATGGTCCTGGATGAGTTCGAAGTCGAGCGACCCAAGGTCAAGGACTTCAAGAACGCCACTGAGATTATGCGACCACCACCATGGCGCCAACTGGAGAAGAACTTCTTCGTATTTTGGGACAAGAAGGGTGCTCCGTACATCCATCACGACATCTATCCCAAACGAGTGTTTGCAAAACTCAACGAAACCGGCACCATAGGAGAAGATCTGGCACCACTAGCTGCCAGCAGCGATGAAAGATGCATGGCCGCCTACTTGCCGAATGTGAGAAAAGCCGGTGGCGAAGTCATTCATCAAGCGACCAATTCTTTAGTCCTGACGCTTTGCAAACGAGCGGACCCAACCTGTGTTCCCTCCGACGACAACACCTTCATCATGCACATCTTCCAGCACAAGTCTGGCTACAGCTTCCATGTCGTCTACGAGCCGTACGTCGTACTCTTCCGTCGCACATCACCCTTCCAGGTGCACGCCATTTCCCAGCGTCCCATCTGGATTCACGGCCGTGGACCGTTCACGACGGAGACCAACGCCCATCGGTATCGTGGCAAGCCAGAGACTGTTCCCAAGGGCCACACAGAGTCGCTCTATGTCACGTCCATGAGCTGGAAGACGCCAGGCCAGAAGTACCACGGCTACGTGGATGATGTGATGTTTTTGGCGTTTGGAATCGAGGATACGACGTCTGGCTTGATCGACGTGAAGGCTGGAGATCTGATGCAGGACTTGGCGTTTTGTGACAGTGTTTTGTGAGATGGGCGGGTGGGCACTGCATGATTTATCGAGAAGCACGGCTGGAACAAACGGCGCGTTGGGGGATGTCTGCATTTTCACCGGCGTTCAGAGTCAATTCTCTGATTATTGTCATTGCTACACTCGTAATACGAATGACTGTTTCCGCTCGCTTTCCCAATCCCAACCGGAACTCGTGAACATCATAACACTGGTGGTATATTCGCGGAGTTTCGACGCTCCCGCTATGCTAAATGCTGTCATCATCTATGCTTTTCGATGCCTTCACAACTTCATCGACAGCTGCATCTTTGACGCATCTCTCTCTTGCATCGTATGAATCATTTCGCTCTGCTGCTCCTGCGACAACTCCGAGAAGGCTCGTATATTCGCATCCCATAGTTTCACGCAGTCCATATTCCAATTACACCTCTCCACCTCGCCGTACACCGGGTGTTTATGCCGCGGATGCTTCGACGTCCAGTCGGAAGCGTGAAAGTGGTGCTTCACCAACGCCCGAGCACCTTGGTGCGTGCCGCTGCGTGAGTGTCCAGTGCCTGCGGCAAAGGCTTCGGCAGGAAGGACAAGCGTGCCGCCGATCAGCGTGCTGTCGGACATGTCGTGGAAATATTGTGGCCATGTCACTTCGTGGCCGACGGTGGTGGACATGTGAGCTAGGATGGCGCGGGTGAAAGCTGAGGGTCCGGTTCCGGAAAGGACTTCGTCGAAGTCGAGATCGAGGTCAGCGATGGCTTTGCCGGATTCCGCGGAGAGTCGCTTTAGCCATTTGAGGATGTTCTCGATGAGAGCGAGCATTGCTGGGTGACCGGGTTTGGTGAGGAATGTCCATTGGCAGAACGACAGGGCTTTGCTGCCGAGGATGGGATGCATGAGGAAGTCTGGCTCGTCCGTTTCGATGCCGATGATCATGTCGACATCGCTTTCCTCCCAGTGCGAAGGTATAAATTTGGAAATGGGTTGCAGTGCTTCCGCATCAATGTCGGCCCAGAGTCCGCCTTCGACGTACATGATGAGGTATCGGAGGATATCGGCCTGAATGATTCGGAGACGACCATCCAGAGCTTTGAACGTGCGTACAATGTCTGACCGGTCGTATCCTTTTGGACCGAAATGATGCTCCACGTATGCAACGGCATTGGCGTCTGTGAGCACTTCGTATCGCCAATCGGGATTCTTGGACGTCCATGCTCTCGCTCGTTCGGAATCTCGATCTTCGAAGCTCAGCGCATCCACTTTCCAGGATTGCCAGATTTTGTGAGGAATGATATCGTGGTGATCGAATTGTGGTCGGCGTGGGCCAGTAAAATGTGAGCGGAGGGCGTAGAAGAATGTGCAGCAGAGGAGAAGGACTATTAGTGCCCGATTCTTTTTGAGGACTGGACCGGTATTTGCAGGATGCCACAAGGGTGGATTGTCGTAACTTGTCGGTCTGCCCATTTTCGACGACGAAGCAGAGAAATGGCAAGCACGGGACGGTGAGGACGTATCTGTGCAGGCGACCGATGGAGAGACGATCGACCCGAGACCAAGGGCTCGACGATTCCGAGACAATGAGATTGAAAAGAGAGATTGTATGTATAAGGTGCCTCGTACGCCATCAAGCCCTCGGAGGACCTAGCATGAGTTGCAGAAGACGCATGAGATCTGCGCTAAACTGCTTCAAATAGATTGGGAGGGGAATTCTCGAATACTGCGTCGTAGCTTGCGGGTTCCAGTGATGAAATCTTCTGGCGGGCCCACCCAGCCTAGCCGTGGTCGAGCTTCTTGCGAACAGAAGCCGAGCCGCTGGGCCTTTCCGCGAGAGAGCTCTCTCCCGCGGGCGGCGTAATGCTGGCCGGAAGCCTCCAGACATGGACTGGTAAACGACATTGCAGTTGGCACCGGACTTGCGACCAAACCAATAAGAAGTCGACAAGCATCAAGTCAAAAGTAGCGCGCACTTGGGACCGAGATCTCCGCACGGCTTGTCCCGGCGGGTGGACAATCTCATTGAGACGCTTGAATGGGGGAGGTGTGGTCGAACAAGGCTGGGGCGGCCTGGGTGGCTGCGGGGAAAACTGGAGAAGCAAGGATTTGTGGCTTACACCTTGTTAACCCACAGAGACTAGTTCTAATGCACGACAGAAAAAATGAGGCTTTGATATGCTTAAATTGATCGCCGCTGGGGCCTGGGTGGTCCAGCTCGGATTCGTTTGCTCCCGAAGATCTTTGCGATTTGAGGAAGTAACTTGAGATGACCGCAATTTTGAAGCAATGATGATCCTTGTTGTACGGTTGTCTCGAGCTGCGGTTGAAAAATCGTGCGTGAATTGACGAGGTTTATTAGGATCGTCGTTTGCATATGTGCCAGTCATCTGTGAATACACTGGACAAGTCGTTGTGGTTGATTCTTGTGCGCAATCGAGCCCCGAACAGCTTCCACCCCGGCCATGGCGAGGCCAGATCATCAAGCCACTCTTGGGGCTTCCACGAGTCCACACTCTCCTCTCTTGGCCGGCAGGGCTGTGTGGAACTCGCCGGTATGGCTTGATTACTTGCGTGTGTCTATGCAGCGCTATGTCGGCGGAAGATCAGCTTTCCGACGAACTTTTGGCCACTTGATGGTGATTGACCGCGCAAGCAACGTGTTAGGAATTTGCAGCTGCCATGCTGATGCCATGCTCTCGAAAGAGACTTCTGGAAGGATACGCTGGTGCCGTGTGATCACTGAAATCTCAGAATGATATGACGTGGTTCCACCTGGAGTCGATGCTGTGCCGCACGCAGTGCGACCAATCGATCTCGGTGACAGCTGTGTCCGCCGGCCATTCACCGCAGCTCCCGTGCAGTGTTCCATGGTTTGGTGAAGGTCGGACGGAATAGCATCGATGTGAACGACAATGAGCAGGAGTCGTTCACGACTTCGTCGGTCATTGACATGGCAGTGATATCATTCGCATCATCCGAAGGTCGTGTTGAATTCTGTACACGATCTTCCATCAAACCACGGAAGCTCTTTTAGGCTCGACGTGCTTCTGAAACAGCCACTGGGCGAATTCTACACTCGGCTCGTCCACCCATGTCGTAAAGATCTCCGCGAGATATATCGTCAAAGGGAAGAGGATAAGCTGGGCCACCAGGAAATTGACCTCAATGCCCCAGATTCCCGAGTTCGAGAGTGGAAAACAGTTTATCCACTCGGGTATCGTTTGGTCCTGACCCCAACGTAGCCGACCTACGGCTGCGTATATACGATCCCCAATCGACCACAAGACCGGTCCGTGAACAAGGTACAAGCCGAAGGATATTCGGCCGAGATACTGGCAAAAGCGTGTTTCAAAGAACGATTGAAGCCAGCGGAGCCGGGGAATGGCGAGCATGATGAAAGTGCCACCCCAGAAACGGAAGAACCAACCAGGATCTTGACATGCTCCAGGAACGAGAAAGGTAAGGTAGTACCATCCAGGTGACTTTCTGAAATCCTCAAGCTTATCGGACGCAGCGGGCGCTCCGCCGAGGTACATGCCGGCAATGAGGAGGCAGTAGTAGACCTTCTTCGGTTGCGTCAAGAGTCGGGCGTAGAACTTGGGCAGTTCGTTCTTGGCGTGTAACATTTGAATGTCGCAGAGGAACATGCCGCAGATGAACAAGGCGCTGCCCCAGCCGTCCACGAGGAATAGGAAATAGAAGACCAGGAAACATTGGATGAGAAGGCGTGAAGAAGTTCCGAGTCCCGCAGTGGCAACCAGAACTGTATAAACGATGACAGAACCCCGAAACTCAAAGGGTATCGACCATGCGTGGAAGCTGTAGTAGCTCAGACCGATCCCATTCCAGAAGTAACTGAAAACTTTCTGGTCGTTGTACCATCTGATCAGCTCCGCAAAGTACGTCGGTGCGGGCACCATGTCACCAGTGGGCAAATAGTTAAAGAGATGCCAGGTCGTCATCCAGATAAAGGTAAGCGCAAATACTGGCAGGAATAATCGTATCCATCGTCGGAAAAGCGCCGATCCAACATTTTCCGCAAATTTGGCCATGTCCCGGGAATGGATGAAGCTGAGTGGTTTGGCCGACAGGACGTATCCGCTCACCAGGTAGAAAATGCCCACTCCGCAATGCCCTCCAGAGAAAAAAAGCCGAATGAATGGTAGTGCGCCAAAGTAGTACTTGTCATCAAATCCATAAGCGTTCTCCAAAATCATATGCTCCTCCATGTGTGTCGCGCCGATGTGGTGAAGGATGTAGACAAGCAATGCCCCGAATCCTCTCAGGCCATCGAGATACGCCGTCCGTCTCAAGGGAGTCGGTAAATTGGTCGTGCTGTCCATGGCGCCGGTCCTGCCGAAGGTGCTGTCGGAATTCTTGACTTTGTGTTTGCGGACGAGATCCTGCGTTCGCTTCCCTTTGTCGTTAAACTCCGATCGATGTACGCCTGAGATGAAAAAATTCCAGATTTGAACTCATCCCATACTTTGTTGGGTCCCGTGATTGTGAGACCTTCAAGTGTGAAGTTGAAAGAGTTGTAACGAGGGAAATTACAATGTCCAACAATTGATGCGCTCCCGTCTGAACGGGAAAATCCAAGGCTTAGGTAAGCCAGCTATTCTAACGGCGGCTTACGCGGACAACTTCCCGAACCAAAAAGGCTTGTGCTTGCGAGAAAGAACATGGAGATCAAGGAGTCGTCCGGGTGAATCGGATGTTGTGAGTGCCCAACATACTCTCATCATTCAACTGAACGGGCTGGGTAGACCATCGGCCCTCAGCCAGAGGCACAACAGTGACATTCGGCGGTCGGGACCACGGGACCAGTACCACCGCCGCTGTGGACAGCCACTGATCGACGGGCCAGTCTCGTTCCTGGGGCCTGGAGGTTCGTTTCGGCGGTTCGTTGTAGAACTACTCCGTAACTTGTGGGCGGGCGAAGACGATTGCAGCGAGAAAGCATTGACCACTTTTTTCATTCTTACCAAAAGCTTGCAGATGAACCGTTCCAACAAGAAGCAGACGCGCTGCGGTTGGAAGAAGGCTGCAAGCATCGTAAATTACTGCAAGTGATCATTATTCTACTTTGTGTGCATCAAAACTCGCTAATTAGCAGGCCACCAGCTCCCCCCTCTCATCGTTAATTAGAATCAACCTCGCTATCAAGCGGCCAATAGCCTCCTATTGTGTCGAACGCATGCTCGAACCCAGGAACCAGCTCCTCCAACGGCCTCGCCTCGAGCTCAGGCATGAACGTGCACCAAGTGGCCGAAAGATTATAGTTGTCCTTGTCGGGAAAATACTTCAATCCATCCCAGCCAATGCTAACCTGGACGAGCTTGTCGTGCTGCTCCTCGTACTCGCTTTTCTTGTACGCCTGGTAGATACCACCGTGATGTTCGCGCTGCCACTTCATGACCGGCTTCTGCATCGTTTTCAGCAGTCCACCGTGCATGAACAAAGGTCTGCCATCGGGATGGTATTGGAGGAAGCTGTGGCCGCAGTAGAATTTCTCCGGGCCTGAGATTGTGCCCACGCTGGTCAGAAACTTGGCGGGCTTACCGAACTTGGTCTTGAGCGCGTGCCATGCGAAGCGAAAGGTGTCTTTGTCGCCGAGCAAAAAGTTAAAGTAATAGCTCTCGGAGTAGAATCCATCCTTGAGCACTGGATGATTCATGAACGCTGACAATTGGAGGTGGTAGAAGAACTTCCTCTTGTCGACCAGCAGCTGTCCGCTCTCCTGTTCGTATTCGTCCATGCGGCATTTCGTGTTCGTGATGGACCAGACTGGATTGTTAGGTCGTGTGCGCGCAATGTCAGGCCAGAATATGGTTCCGAACTTTTTGTACTCGTCCGACTCAAAAAGAGAGTCCGGGCTGAAGATCGGAATGTTGTCGCTGTCAATCATGAGGATTTCTGCAAAACGCGAGTTGATCATGGCTGCGGTTTTGAGGTTGTCTGATCACTTCTGTCAGTGCCGTTCGTGAAACAAACTCGGAAAGCAGCTTACAATGCGACCCGTTAGCGCCGTATATCGTCTGCAGCGGATTGTGCGGTGCAGAGAGGTCGTTAAAGTGCATGCTTGGATAGATGTCCATGAACATCCTCTTCTTCTCCTCGTCAACTTCGTTTGCCCAGTAGTGTAGCTCCACAGGCAGCTGCGAGTTCAAACGCTTCAACTGCCTCAAGAACACATTTACTCGCTTCGGCTTTCTTCCGCCTACAACGACGATCCCGCGGCCACTGAACTTGTCCGCATAATCTTTCCATGCCAGTAGATCATGCTTCATGAAGTTGTGCCAGATCTCGCGTTGCTCGTCCAACTCTTGCTGCGGTTTTGGCTCTATTGTCCACTTGGTGTCCAGCCCGTATCCACCTTCGCCTTTTGCGAACTGAAAATTTACTTTGCTTTCGTCCGGCCAGTTGCACGCTGCCTTGGCTTCTTCAAAGGAGATTGCCGGAAATCGCATCACCGCATCGAAGTGGTCGCGGAAGTGGTCCGGAGTCGTGAGCAGCTCGACGCTGTTGATGTACGGTTCGCTCATTGACGTGCTCTCCGACTGCTGGTTTGTCGGCTCATCGTGCTGTATTGTCGGCTCATCATGGTGTATTGTCTGCGCTTCCTGCTTCTTGCTCTCCAACTCCGCTTGGCTACCCCGCCAGGATATCTCGTTGTTCCAGAGCGTTATGAGATATATCAATATGAGAGCACCCACGAATACGGACGGTGCTGGGTGCTGGGCGCATGAATTGTACAGCCGTGGGAGCCCTCGTGGCAGGATCATTGTCGATGTGCGCCGGCAGAGTTGTCAAGTAAGAAAGACGAACGACCTACCATGATGATTCGGATTAGTGAAAGTTTCGGAAGATGCCACCGGCGTTCCTATGTCTTGCGCATTGGCGTGGAGGTCTGGCTCTGGGGCTGCATGCAGAGTTTGGTTTGGGTGAATTTAGGGGATGAGACCGCGTCCTGTCATCACACGCACGCGTGTACCAAGGATCCCCTCTCAACCGATGAGCCACAGCCAATGTCCACCAAGTCTGTGGATGAAGGAGGAGTGGACATTGCCTCGGCGGTGGCCCGGCTGGGCCGAAGGAACCTTGAAGAGATCGACCAAGCTCTTGAGGGATGCGACTGTTGAGATCGTGATGATGTGATTCGTGACCACAGACAAGTCAGGCTGTCAAAGCCTCTTGTTGCGGCATGGACGTTGCTGAGATAGTGTGATGAGGCCCCAGCTACTTGGCCTAGTATCCAGTAGTTATGTTATCCGGAACCTGATGATGAGATTCTCAGATTATAAGATACTGGCAGAATGGACAAGTATCTTGAAAGCCTAAAATCAGCGCACGGACGGGTGCAAGACCTTCCTCGCGAGGAGGTCCGACAGATACGTACCTTACCTACGCAGTATCCTCCTACCTTAAGATTCTTGCTCGATAGTTTTGCCTCGAAACAGGAATTAGTGGGTGGGTCCGTTGCTGTAAGGTCAGATACTGCTCGAGGTCCAGTGTATCCCCAAGTAGCCCGCGCAGTGTCTTGCGCCAAGGAATGCGAGGATCCCAGATACTGGCGAGTATCCTGCGGAATCCGGATACTGGAGTATAATAATAAAAGTAGCTGGGGCCTGATTGAGAAGAGCTGACGTTGATACATAGAAGGGATGCCCGAGCGGCTCATTTTCGGCTATCCCTCCTCCAAACTTGAGGCTCTTCCCCTTTGAAAATGTCTATGACTCTACCTTTATTAGGTTCATCGCAACAATGTCTACGCCTACACCATTGGAAACGTGCAATACGGAACACCATGTATCTTGACGATGCCCCCCTGTGAGATATACCCCGCTGATGACGATCGACATCTTTAGATGCATTCCGTCAGCGTACTGCACATGTGATCCTCCGAATATCGCGAGATGATGCTCTCATTTGCTGCCTCGCAGAGGCTCGTATCGCTCACAATCGTGGGCGTGATGATGTTGATCTTCAGTCTCATCTATCTCTCCAGCGGTAATGGTCTCTCGGCATTCACTGCGACGAGATACCACGACAATGTCGGCGTCCTGAGATATGTAAATCCCAAGATCGGAACATATGGGGTCACACCGAACGGCAACGGTGGCATGATTCCATCTGTCTCGCCACCGTTCGGCATGACAAGATGGACGCCTCAAACTCGTGAGGTTCGGCAATCGACAAGGAACGATATCAAATCTGTCTGACAACCGGTAGAACTTTATAAGCCAGTGCCCATACAACGACATGGACAGCCACATCCATGGCTTTCAAGCAACGCATCAGCCTGCGATCTGGATGGGTGAGAGTGGACAGGTGATTCTTAGCCCGGGCGTTGGTGAATTAAAGCCTCTTTTCGTGGAGCGTGCGCACAAGTTTCTCAAGAAAGACGAACGAAGCACGCCCTACGTGTACGAAGTGACAATGGAGGCTGAAGCTATCGAATCGGGCTTCAATCTGACGGAAAGCATGTATTCGCCTGTCCCCGGTGGAGCTCAGCCAGTCCCAGAGGATGTTCGTAAAGGAGCGAACGGGCGAGTGCGAAGAGATGCGCCAGTGCAAGCCATGGCAGCGGAAGATCCGCCAGATCGTAGAGACCACGCTTCTTCCGCTGCCAATGGATCTATACACATTGCTATGACTGCCACCTCGCATACCGGCCGACTGCTAGTGAACTTTCACTCGTCAGACGAACCTTACATGTTTGTTCAAGCTACGCGGAAAAATTGGACTGGACAAATCGCAGTCAATCCGGAAAGGCGAGAGATTTCTGGTCGAAATCCTCAGCGACAGGACTATGCTCTTGGTCCGTTGCCAGCGTCTGGCTTCTCGGGCTACTTCGTTTCTCGCTTTTCAGAGCCCTTTGCAAGTTACGGCATCACGCACGGTAAGCATCTGAAGACTGGAGGTCGCACTAGCAAGGGAGCAGAGCTCGGAGCATATGTCAGATTCGATGGGAAGTGCAAGTCGGTCGAGGTCAGGACGGGGGTCTCGTTCGTCAGTGTCGAGCAAGCGAGGAAGAATCTCGACCTCGAAGCACCAAGCTCAGTGACCTTCGACCAGGCGGTCGAGGATCTCAAGCAGACTTGGCTGGAGAAGATCGGCCGTGTGGAGATATCTGGAATTAACGCAACAGACAAGCAGCACGATCCTCGCACGATATGGTATACCGGATTATTCCACGCCTTGCAGTATCCGTCCGACTTTTCTGAGCCGACAGGTGCAAGCACGGGGGCCACAAAGACCTTCTATAGTGGCTACACAGACCGCGTCCACACTGGGGTTGACGCCTACTACCAATCGTGGTCTATCTGGGACACGTTCCGCGCAGAGCACAGCCTCTTGACCATGTTTGCTCCCGAACGAGTCAATGGATTGATGAAGTCGCTGGTGCAGATCTACGAGTGGGCGGGGCGTCTGCCAATGTGGGCGAACGTGGTGGAGACCAACATAATGATAGGAACCCACGTCGATGCCGTCATTGCCAATGCAGCCGTTCGAGGCTTCAGCGGTTTTGACATTGCGAAAGCGTGGGAGGGCGTCAAGAAGAATGCATTCGAGCCACCCATCAATGATACCGAGCTCTTGTACTACGACCGCGAAGGACATACACCAGATGAAGCACGCGCGGGGCTCACAGCATACATGTCGAAAGGATATGTGTCGAACGACAGATGGGCCGAAAGTGCTTCGCGCACACTAGACTACGCCTTCGACGACCACGCTGCTGCCATCGTGGCCGAGTATGCGGGAGACAGCGCCACTGCTCAGCAACTTCACAAGCGAAGCCAAAACTACCGGAATGTATACAACGCGGAGTCAACCTTTATGGAAGCCAAGAACGAGAATGGTACCTGGGCGGGCCGTGATCAAGGATGGACCGAAGGCGACGACTGGATCTACACCTTCAACGTCATGCACGATTCCGATGGACTGGCAGAGACGATGGGCGGTGCTCCAAAGCTGAAAGCTAAGCTCGACGAGTACTTCAACGGCGGGTACAACGATCACTCCAACGAGCCATCTCACCACGCGCCGTATATGTATGCGGCGGTTGGCTATCCGTACGCAACGCAGAACCTCACCCGCGAGATTGCATACGCCGAATACAATGCTACGTCCGCCGGGCTGAGTGGCAATGAGGATCTCGGACAGATGAGTGCGTGGTACGTCTTCTCCGCATTGGGTTTCTACCCTGTCAACCCAGCTTCGGATGAGTATGTCGTCGGATCGCCGTTCTTTGAGAGGACGAACATTCGCTTCCCGGCGGGCGTGGCTACGGGTGGAGTTGGTGGGAGTGAGCATACTCTCACGATCTCTGCTCCTGGTGCTCCATCGAAGCCGTTCGTGAAGGGCTTGAAAGTGGATGGGATTGCAGTGGACAAGCCTTTCTTGAAGCATTCGCAGATTGTGCAGGCGAATCGGATTGATTTCGAGATGGCTGATACTCCACAACCCTGGGGGTGTTTTGCATTGAGATTAGCCTGATGGTTGGCCTCAAATGAGATTAGGCAGTTCGGAGCGTACTCTTTGAGCCGGAGAACGTGACACTCGCATGTGCTTGATTCACATGTACATATGCCGAGACCTTGATTCCGTCTTGAGCCGAAGTGAATGTCTTGTACCTGTGGAGCCTTATCGGTGACGCGCCTTATTCACGTACAATTTGATGTTGAAACGAATGGCAATCGACCACCTCAGAGCTTGAGCGTGATCTGTCTATATATACGCAAAACTGCAACCCCTGCACAACCTTAAAATTCACTCAATGTTGTCGATCTGCGAACTCTCATGTGCCTTGGCTTTTGGCACATGACGTACCACGATCCACCACTGCACTTTCCTTGGTCGAAACAACTACCAAGCTTTGAGGCGTCGAATTAAGCAACAGTGATGTCGTCGCAGCCGTCCGGCCTCTCTCAACCGACATGTTCTGAGTCCTGGTTGTTGTCGCATCGTTGCACGCAGGTTGGAACGACGGATTTTCCTCAGCTCAAGCTTACAGGAGATACACTGCCGTGATGATTGGCAAGACTTCTGATGTGGGCGGCGCGGAGGAGCAGAAGAAGCACAAGATTGCGGAGGAGAAGGCGGAGGGGCTGAAGAAGAAGTTTCACGATCTCAAGGTGAGAAGCTCGCTGCTGAACGGCTCCTGCGCGGCGGGCTGTGTCACTGCCACATGTGGCATCAAAAATGTGCAGCTTGAGAATTGCGCTGACTCTTGCAGGTGGGCGCTGTGCATTTGAAGCATCGAGTGGGCAAGTTTCAGAATCTGGTCAACAGCAATCATCGCCACGACGAGGAGCATGAGCAGAAGACCGATGCCAAGCGGACCAGAATCGGGGAATCACACCGTTTCCAATCCTTCGCACCGGAGCGCAATGGAAACAACATCAAGTGGTATGTTGATGGCCGGGACTACTTCTGGGCAGTTTCCGTCGCATTGGAGAGGGCCAAGGAGACCATTTACATCGAGGATTGGTGGCTCAGTCCGGAGCTTTTCCTGCGAAGACCTCCGGCCGAAAACCAGCATTGGCGTCTCGACAATATCCTCAAACGTGCCGCGGAGCGTGGTGTCAAAATATATGTTGTAGTGTACAGAGAAGTCGAACAGGCTTTGACGTGCAACTCTCAACACACCAAACATGCTCTGCATGCGCTGTGTCCGGAAGGCACGCCCGGTGCTGGCAACATCAAGGTGATGCGTCATCCCGACCACAACGTCCTCGAAAACGCCTCCGACATGGTTATCTTCTTCGCGCATCATGAAAAGTTCATCGTTATCGACTACGACATGGCTTTCATTGGTGGACTAGATCTTTGCTTTGGCCGCTGGGATAATCGACAGCATCCTCTCGCCGATGCTCATCCCGCTGGTGTGGCCAAAGAAGTCTTCCCAGGACAAGACTTCAACAACAACCGAATCATGGACTTCCAGAGTGTACAAGACTGGAAGAGCAACGAGGTTTCCAAGGCTGACTACGGACGCATGCCTTGGCACGATGTCGCAATGGGTGTCATAGGACCTTGCATCTATGATATCGCGGAGCACTTCGTTCTCAGGTGGAACTTTTGCAAGCGTGACAAGTACAAGAGAGATGACAGATATGATTGGCTCACTCTTACGGGTCGAACTGGCGATGACGAAGATCTCATCGGTGTGCAACGTCCAAAGCATCCTGTGGGAGATTACATTCACCATCCGTTGACATCTTTGGATGGCAAGAAAGCCAATCCTCGACGCACGCAAACTCGCCAGCACCCTCACGACGACACGAATCCAGGTACAACAGGAGTCTCCAGCTCCCAATTTGACGACGATGAATTCCATGATGCGGAGGAGCACCTCGATGAGCATGGCTACCGCCAAGATCAGCACAGGCACGGTCATGGCGTATCAAAGGAGTTGAAGCAGCGCAACATTCACATGCCGCGACTTCACAGCTCCGGTCCTGTTGTGCCACCTGAGTTGCTGCCGAAGCATCAAGAGAACGATCGCATGACAGGCAACGATCCTAAAAGGGAGGGGACGGTCACGGCGTCCGGCGGACTCGCTGAAAAGCAAAAAGGTTATCTGTCAACCGAAGTGGACCACGGCCATATCGTTGTCGATGGCCCTGTCCATGCTCAGCTCGTGCGTTCCTCCGCGGATTGGTCTTCCGGAATCTTGACCGAGCAGAGTATTCAAAATGCTTACTGCCAGGTCATCCGGGATGCCAAACATTTCGTGTACATTGAGAACCAGTTCTTCATCACTGCCACGGGTGAGGACCAAACGCCTATTCACAACCAAATTGGCGCAGCCATCGTCGACGCTTGTATGAAAGCCGCGCAAGAGGATCGCAAATTCCGCGTAATCATCATGATGCCTGCCATTCCTGGATTCGCGGGAGACCTTCGCGACAACGCTGCAGCGGGTACCAGAGCGATCATGGACTACCAATACAAGTCGATTTGCCGTGGTAATCACAGCATTTATGGCAGGATCAAGGCAGCCGGTTTCGATCCTACAAAGTACATTTTCGTGTTCAATTTGCGGTCATATGATCGTCTTAACAAGACCCCTGCTCTTCAACGGCAAGAGGAGAAGAGTGGCATCAACTATCAGGAAGTGCAGCGTGCTCAGGCCGAGGAGGTCATGTCCGATGCTGTTCATGGAAGTGAAGCCCACGAAGGTGGTGCCAGTGCCGGTGTCAGAGAAACTGCCAAAGAGGGCGGCATCAAAGGTCTTTTCAAAAAAACGAGGAGAACTAGCATTGATTACTCCAAGGGCGGAGTCATCGAGCCGGAGAACCCGAATGAAGACCCCAAAGTCCTCGCCGAAAAGAAGGAGAAATTCGAGGCTCATCGGGAGTTGGAAGAAGAGGGCGAGCACAGCAATGATTCGATTGCGCACAATGCTATGTTGAACGGAAACAAGCCGAGCGAGGAGCCGTATGTTGGTCGTGATGAAAATGGCAAGAGGGTGGGAGACGAAGAACAAGACGAGGAAAACCGACAGCAGGAACTGGAGAACTTCGTGCAGGAGGAGCTGTACATTCACGGCAAGGTATGTCGCGGGATAGAGTCGCGTTCTGAGTAGATACAGACTGACAAAACCTCGCAGCTCCTTATCGTCGACGACCGCATCGCAATCTGCGGTTCCAGCAACATAAATGACCGCTCCCAGCTGGGCTACCACGACTCCGAGCTCGCCATTGTCATGGAGGATACGAAGCCCCTCGAATCTAAGATGAACGGTCAGGAGTACCGCGCTGGCCTCCACGCCGCCTCCCTCCGCCGTATGCTCTGGCGCGAACATCTCGGCCTACTCCCAGCCCAAGAGCTTGATGCTACCAACGATCCCAACGCGCAACCTCCCGGCGATGGCGACAACGAATGGCACGCCGGCGACGAATGGGACAAATTCGTCGAAGACCCGCTCGACGACGAGCTGTGGAAGTTCTGGACCGAGCGCGCGACAATCAACACCGCGGTATTCCGCCACTTGTTCCACGCGGATCCTGATGACAACGTCAAGACCTTTGAGGATTATGACAAATTCTTGGGCGCCAAGGGGTCCAGAAAGGCCGGTCATATATACGATCTCTTTCAGCCGGTGGATGTTGCGAGGCAGGAGCTGGACAAGATCAAGGGGCATGTTGTTTGGATGCCGTTGAAGTTTTTGCAGGATGCGCCGATGGCGGAGAAGGGCGTGGCAGTGAACTCCATCACGGAGACTATTTATACCTAGTACAGACGGGTGAGGATTCCGGAAATTGGTGGGCGAATATCGACAGATGTAAAGTTGATGACAGCGATATGCATTAGGACGGCGCAATTGAATGATACCACATTGCGAATGGATCGATAAAGGAGCTTCCAAACTCAAGTCCTGTAAATTCATGCTCGCCTGCAAAGGAAGTCGTGCAGGGAGCAGTTCTGGTCGCGTTCCTCATGATGAACAACCAGCCCATCCTATCCCAAACGCCATGCTAAACCACCACGACATCATGCCATCCCATAGCTCTCATCTCAATCATCGTAACCACTTCAGCACAAAGTAAACGAAAATGACAAACACCACCACACCACCCCAGAATATCCACTTATCCTGCTTCGCCCTCCTCTCGACCATTCGTATCGTATCTCTCGAAATCCCCAACGTACTTCCGATCGAGTACAGCTTCTTCTGTGTCCCCTTCAACATCTCCCTCTGATCTCCCAGGTCTCCCAGCACGGCTCTCCCTCGTTCCAAATACTCATCCAGCGTCTGGTTTGCGCTCCCGAAAAACGTATTCTCCCTCAACGCGTGGCTCTCCCTCGCTTCGTCCGCTCCCAATCCATACGGTGACGAATACGCGGAGTAGCTGTTCCCCTGCTGACCCGGCACGAAATTGGGATTACTCGTGCGGAACAGCGGATTCACATTCTCGCCATGTCCCGCGCCGCTCGCAATCGCAGTGTCGGCATACGGATTCTCCGGCGTATTGGCAGCATGTGGTCGTCGTCCGAGTAGTTCTGATCTGTTCTGCGCGTGTGCTTGTTCTTGCTGCGTGTGTTTGAGTTCCGCGAACCGAGAGCGGAAGTCGAGTAGTTCGGAGCGGAAATTCGTGAGTCGTTCTTGTCCTTTTGTGGCTTTGTCGGGGACCAGTTCGTCGTTTACGCTGCGTTGGTAGTCGTCCAGGGTGCGGGAGAAGGAGGTTATGGCCGCGGTGAGTTGGCCTTGGAGGGCGGCGGAGGAGGAGGGTTGGGAGCTGAGGGAGTCGAGGTCGGCGCGGATGGCTTTTGACTGCCGCAGAGCGGAGTTGTAGAGGGCGCTCATGATGATGAGGGGCGTAGTGTGCTTTTGTTCGGTGAGGGTCTTCTTCTCATGGTATGCGGAAGTGAGGTTACCCTACCGTAAGGAAGACAGACGTGTTGCAAGACGTGGCAGCTGCGCGTGGATTTGCTTGCGAACCGACAATTGATGGACGGACCCTGGCTTCCCAATCAATTCCTTCAATTACCGAATTCACCCAAAGCGGCAATCGAAACAAAACAGAATCGACGTCATATTTGGGAAAGCACATCCCAGTTTCCAGTCTCCTGGACCTGCGGTGGGAAGCAGCTCGTGCATATACTCCGTATTTGCGCAGATCGGTTCCGCATCCTTGCACAACCACCATGAACGTTCACTGAACGCCAGGAACCCTCACATCATGGACATCCTCCGCCAAATTGTCGCCTCACCCCGAGCACGACATCCAGAAGCCGGACTCGACCTATGCTATGTGACCGACAAGATCGTAGCGACGTCTGGTCCTAGCGGTACATATCCACAAGTCGCATACCGGAATCGCCTCTCAGACCTTGTCAAATTCCTCGACTCGAAGCACAATGAAGAATGGGCGATCTGGGAGTTTCGCGCCGAAGGCACAGGCTACCCTGACGATGAGGTCTACAACCGCGTTCGACATTATCCATGGCCCGATCATCATCCTCCTCCGTTCGCGCTGGTCCCATTGATAATGGCGAGTATGCGCGACTGGCTGCATGCGAAAGAGGGTCGGGTGGCGGTGGTACATTGCAAGGCAGGGAAGGGAAGAAGTGGGACTGTCACCTGCAGCTACTTGATCAGCGAAGAAGGCTGGACTGCTTCAGATGCTATGCAGCGATTCACCGAGCGAAGAATGAGGCCAGGATTTGGGAGTGGAATCTCGATTCCGAGCCAATTGAGATGGATCGGCTATGTGGACCGATGGACAAAAAGTGGAAAGCTATACGTCGATCGACCTGTGGAAGTTACAGAAGTACATGTGTGGGGATTACGAGACGGAGTCAAGATTTCCGTCGAGGGATTCGTGGATGAAGGGAAAGTGATCAAGGCGTTTCATACATTCACGAAAGAGGAAAGGGAGATCGTGCGGGGGAATATCAGACAGGGGAGTGGATTCGCGGACGTGGCGATGGAGATCATGGGGAAGAAACAGACGGACGAGAACGATGCCGGCGAGCAGGTCAACGAAGCAGGCAAGATACAGAAGAGGCAGACAAGCTCTTCCGAGCTCTTCCGAGATGTTGGAGGGTGAAGGAGGCGAGGTTGTTTTCCGACCTTCCTCGAGAATCATTCTCCCCACAAGCGACATTAACATTGACACTGAACGTCGTAACAAGTCGAAATATGGTGGTTTCACAATGGTGACGGCTGTTGCCCACGTCTGGTTCAATACATTCTTCGAAGGCATGGGACCGGAGCAGAACGGCAAACCGGACGACTCTGGTGTATTCGAGATAGGTTTTGACGCAATGGACGGTATCAAGGGTAGCAGTCGCAAAGGTACTCGAGCTTTCGACAAGATCTGCGTGGTGTGGAAAGCAGCTTCTTTCGAGAACGGCACTCAACCAGATGTGGTCATCACGGAGCCAAAACCTGGTGAGGCCATTCCTCAAGCTCGTCCTGCAGACTGGAAGAACGGAGGAGATTCAAAGAGCAGCGATTTTGAGAAAAAGCTGGGTCTACGAGCTGCGACGATCGAAAGTGCCGCGATCAGCCGTGCGAGCAGTACGCGCTCAAACGTCACCGATTCTGGGAAGAAGTCCTTGGACCTGATGGAGGGCGTGCAGACATATACTTCCGATGGGGAGGTCTTGCATACAACGTCGGATGGGGAGAAGAATAGCAAAAACACTGGTGTCTTTAATAAGCCGTCGAACTCCGCGAGTGGCACTCCTCAAACAACTGGAAACCCGAAAGCTCTTCACGGACCAGCGAATCGCTCGCGCCACATCCCAGTTGCAAGGCTGCCGGATAGCAAGGTAGAGGAGATTGTGCATGAGCGTCACGGCCAAACAGTGGGACAGGACAAGGAGTCTAAGAACGTCACAGGCGGCTCATGAGGTGGTGGTCGTTTCAGACGATGGTGGGACAAGATGGTCGGCTTAGCATGGCGTTCAGGTTCGATGTGAATTCAGCGGGTGGTAGAAAACATATAACAACCGACATGGTCGCTGTAGGCGCGAGTGTAACAGAATGTACTTCACATCTTCTGACATGAACAGCCCTCCCAAAACATGCGATTGACCTATCCCAAGCCCTTGGGCATATACACCATTAGCGCATAGAGTACTCTGACCGATCCGAACTTCAAGACACCGCTTGGAGAACTATATCAAGTGAATCACGGTGTCACCCTCGATCTCGTTGTTATGCATTCATCTTCTATTGACGTGTCTCATAAATCCCTCGTGCTGAAGCTTGGGTCTTCATTCTATCATAACTTATTGGGTCTTGACCTCGCCATCGTCCTCCACTGTAACGTGGTCGTTCGTCTGGAGGGTGTGAACGGTGTCGGCGGGGAACTCGGCACTGCATGTCAATCTCTTGTCAGTCTCCCATCATTCCAACAGCTGTCGAGTCGAGGAATGTGCACGTACGTGAATGCCTTGACGAGCTTGTACTCTTCCACGATCTTGCCGCCCTGATCGGTGACCTGCTTCTTGGCTCTGGAAGGTGATTCAGTGTGTATTCATCCGCCAGTAATGTGCTAGTGGTGTAGGTCGTACTGCTCGAGTTGACTCGCGTCGGCGTCCTTCTTCAGTGTGACCTAGAATCACAGTCAGCTCGAGTCTTCTCGCTATGGGTATTTGGTCTCCTTACGTTGATTCTAACCATCTTGGAGATTGCTTTGGAGGTGAATGGTCTGCGTATAGTTGGTAACAGTGTGGGCGAGAGGCGGAGAGGAAGTACGATCAGAGTTGAATAACAGGCCTTGAAAGTGGGATACACAGCCCACCTCACGTCGGGACAACATGACGTGCCGAACACGAGACAGCGGCGGCGCGGGTTAAGATAAGGTTTCCGTCCCGTCTTTTAGCGGCGGGCTTCGGACTTAAGGTACTGACTGAGGTGCAAGCTTGACTTTTTCGAAAGGCGATCACGAACTTTTTGGAGGCGACCGGGTATCAACACTACAACGCAGGAATGGCCGGTGAAGACCAAGCGCATCGCGCGCATCGACCGACGAAGGAGAAGAAGAAGCATGATACCAGTCAACCCAATCCGAAAGCGTTCGCATTCGCCGCTCCTGGACGTCTCGCGAAGCAGGCGGCACGCAGCCACGATGTCAAGGAGAAGCGATTACACGTACCGCTCGTGGACCGTCTACCAGAAGAGGCGCCTCCACTGGTAGTCGGAGTGGTCGGTCCTCCTGGAGTGGGCAAGACCACCTTGATCAAGAGCTTGATCCGTCGATACACGAAGACCGCCGTCACACAGCCAACAGGGCCGATTACGATCGTCACGAGCAAGAAGAGGAGGCTGACGTTCATTGAGGGACCAAGCGATAGTCTGGCTGCTGCGATTGATATGGCAAAAGTGGTGGACATCGTGCTGCTTATGATTGATGGCAACTACGGCTTCGAAATGGAGACGATGGAGTTCTTGTCGGTGCTCAGCAGTACTGGCATGCCAGGAAACGTGTTTGGCATTCTGACCCACCTGGATCTGTTCCGGAAGCAGGATACTCTGAAGGCACAGAAGAAGCGACTGAAGCACCGCTTCTGGTCGGAGCTTTACCAAGGAGCGAAACTCTTTTACCTCTCCGGTGTGATCAACGGCAGATACCCGGATCGCGAAGTTTTGAACCTGTCTCGTTTCCTCAGTGTGATGAAAAATCCACGTCCGCTTGTCTGGCGCAATTCACACCCGTATGCACTGGCGGACCGAATGCTCGACATTACGCCACCGACAGCGATTGAAGAGAATCCGAAGTGCGATCGCACAGTGGCACTGTACGGCTACCTACGAGGCACCAACTTTCCATCTCACGATGCCCGGGTTCATGTTCCTGGTATTGGCGATCTGAATGTCTCTCGGGTAGAGTCACTTCCTGACCCATGTCCGACACCTCAATTTTTACAGGCGCAAGAGAAGGCAGAGGGTACAAAAAAGAGACGGCGATTGGGTGAGAAGCAAAAGCTCATCTACGCCCCGATGAGTGACGTTGGAGGTGTACTTGTGGATAAAGACGCTGTGTACATTGATGTCAAGAGCAACACCTTTGACGCCGTTGAAGAGGATGAGGAGCGCGGTCTCGGTGAGCAAATGGTTGTCGGGTTGCAAGGAGAACGCCGACTACTCGGTCAAGACGATCAGGGTATATCGTTGTTCGATCGAGGCGAGCGACTCAAGCAGCTGGACGACGATGCGGAGGTTCAGGACACAGGCAGACGGATTGCGAGAAAGCCGACTGCTATCGCGCGTGACGGAGATGAAGCAGAGGAGGATGATGATGAGGACGAGGGCTCTGCAAGTGGCGATACCGACGATGAAGCCGACCTGGAAGCATTGCGACAAGTGCCCACCAAGCTCAGCCGGTCTCGAAAGGACAAGGACAAGGAAGTTGAGGGCGACGTTGAGTTCGCCGATTCTGATAGCGATCTCGGATCTTTGTCCTCGGTCTCGGATCAGGAGTTGGAGGATGGCTCTGATGTGGAAGGCGAAGAAGAGGATGACGACGACGATGAGACCGGGGCACCTCGGTGGAAGAGCAATCTGTCGGAGCGCGCTCTTGCGTTGCATGGAAAGAAGCAGCCATATAGAATTGCAGAGCTTGCAAGGATGATGTACGACGATATGCTGTCTACTGCTGAGATTGTCAAGAAATGGCGAGGCGATGATGACGAGGAGGAGGAGGACAGGAGTGGGAGTGAGGAGGAAGACGGCTTCTTCAAGAGAAGACAGTCGAACAGAGAGGAGGCCGAGGAAGACAGACTACTCCCCAATCACAACTATCAGGAGCTGGAGGAGAAGTGGACAGATGAGGATAATGTTGAGGCGCTAAGGCAACGATTTGCGTCGACTCGACTGTCCGGAGCGAACGCCGAAGGTCTTGGAGACGGTGCTGATGAGTTCGAGGGTATCGATGACGAGGACGATGAAGGTGATGGTGAATTCGAGGACCTGGAGGCTGAGGGCGCAGAAGATGGCGCTGAAGAGACTATTGAGTCAGAGCGAGAAAGGAACGCACGGAAGAAGGAAGAGTTGAAGATGCGATTCGAAGAGGAAGATCGCGAAGGCTTTCTCAACCCCAAAAATACCAATCGTGAGGCCAACGGCCAAGCCGCCGAACGTGAGTTTGGCGAGGACGAGTGGTACGATGCACAAAAGGCGCTGCTTTCCAAACAACAGGACATCAATCGGAAAGAGTTTGAGGCTCTCGATGAGGCATCCCGAGTTCGTGCCGAAGGTTACCGTGCTGGCACGTATGCTCGACTGATTCTCACATCTGTGCCCTACGAGTTCACGGAGAACTTTGACGCTCGGTACCCACTCTTGATTGGTGGACTGCAACCGACCGAAGAGCGGATGGGCTTCGTCCAAGTCCGCATCAAGCGACATCGATGGCACAAGAAGATTCTGAAGACGAATGATCCACTCATCTTCTCACTGGGCTGGCGACGATTCCAAACGACACCAGTTTACAGCATCAGTGATTCTCGAACGAGGAACAGGATGCTCAAGTACACTCCCGAGCACATGCATTGCTTCGGCACTTTCTATGGGCCACTGGCTGCGCCGAATACTGGCTTCTGCTGTGTTCAAAGCTTTTCCAACAAGAACCCAGGCTTCCGCATCGCTGCGACAGGTGTGATCCTGAACGTCGATGAGAGTACTGAGATCGTCAAGAAGCTGAAGCTCACCGGTCACCCGTACAAGATCTTCAAGAACACTGCGTTCATCAAGGACATGTTCAGCACGGCACTCGAGATTGCCAAATTCGAAGGTGCAGGAATCAAGACGGTGTCTGGCGTTCGGGGCCAGATCAAGAAAGCTCTGTCCAAGCCGGATGGGTGCTTCAGGGCTACCTTCGAGGACAAGGTGCTGATGAGTGACATTGTCTTCCTTCGCGCATGGTATCCTGTCAGACCGCACCGCTTCTACAACCCAGTCACCAATCTTCTCGAGAGCGCCGATACAGCAGATGGTTGGGAAGGTATGCGTCTCACTGGTCAAGTCCGCGCAGCGCAAAACATCCCCACGCCAAAAGAGAAGAACTCTGCCTACCGTCCAATTGAGCGTCAAGAGCGCCACTTCAACCCACTGCGTGTGCCCCGAAAGCTGCAAGCCGACCTCCCCTTCAAGAGTCAGATCACCAAGATGAAGCCTCAAAACAAAGAAACGTATGTCCAAAAGCGTGCTGTGGTCGCTGGTGGGGAGGAGAAGGTCGCAAGACGTCTGATGCAGCAAATCATGACAATTCGAAAGGAGAAGGTCGAGAAGCGCAGAGCGAAGCAGGAGGAGAGGAGGCAGCCGCATCGCGCGAAGGTGGCGGAGAATGAGGAGAAGAGGAAGGAGAGAGAGAAGAAGGAGCGGGATGAGTACTGGAGGAGGGAGGGTAAGAAGCGGAAGGGTTGGGCGGAGGGCGCTGAAGGTGGAGGCGGTGGGAAGAGGAGAAAGCGCGCTTAGAGTAGTTTGACGAATGAAGATGGAGCGTGCTGTATACCGGGCGCTCGATAGATCATAATTTGACCTGCGAAGAGCTATTGTGATCAACATGCTGTCCATAGGGGAAGGCCAATTTGTTATGCCTCAGGCCACCAGCATAAACCTCTTTGATCCCACACAATTCTACGGCAATCTTCGACGCCGCAACAGAACACTACATCAAAGACACTGGCCATGGAGATCACACAGTTTGTTGCGACCAGCCGAGGGGCTCTACTTGTCGGCGACTACAACTCTTACCGAGCCCATCTGTCCCGCCGATTACTCGCGACCCGGAAACGCCTAGGACGAGCCACGCACAAGAAGGAGAAGTTCGCGGCGAAGCCAGTGACCGCGGAGGATGTCGCCAAAAGCCATGAATTTGTGCATCTTTTACTGCTCACCTCGGAGCGTGCATGGGCTCATGCCATGCATGTGAAGACAACACACACCGACGATAACGCTGGAAAGGGTATCACTGGGTCCACGCGTAGCTACATCATTTCTCGCCTGAACAAAGCTGCCAAGGTTGCGAATGAGCTCTTGGAACTGCTGAAAAAACCGAGCACTTCCAATGCGACTGAGCAGGATCTGTTGGAGACCAGGGCATACCAAACGTCACTTTCTGGTGCGGAGGAATTCGAGAAGCAGTCGGAAGGACAAAGGCAAGGTGATAGTCAGACGAGCGAAAAGAGATGGCAAAAATGCTTGCAGAGGTACTCGGAAGCTCGAGTGATCTACGCTGCACTGCTAGAGAAAGAGAAGAAAGAGATCTACAGGGATATCTTGACGAACACAATCGATCCTACGATACGATATGCTGCGTATCAAGCGCACCTTTCACGCACGATACCGATTCCGACGGTTGCGAAGCAATTTTTCCCCAAGGAGGACGCGCAGCTTGTCAAGGCGGTCCAGAAGCTTGATCCCTCAGCTCTTGAAGACAAGCCGGTACAGCAGGCTGGTAACACTACCAAGGAAGCAGCACAGGAACTCCCGAACAGCGTGACTTGGAGAGGCAGGAAAGCGAACATTGTCGATGCCTCGATTGGACAAGCGCTGGCCAATGTCTCTTCCGCTGAAGCCAAACTACGATCGTTTCTGTCTGCAAACTCGGCCTCCTCCCTGCGGGAGAAGGCTGCCGCGTACGATGATGTTCTGATTGCATCTCAGGATGCGGCGGATGCAACAAAACGTGCCACCGATGAGCTTGAGAAAGAGCGCGTCGATGAAGGCGATGCTCGCATGCAGGATCTACGCGTGACAAGCCTCTCTGTCAACTACGACTTGGTGTCATGGCGCGTCGGTCGCAATCGCGTATTGATCGGAGAAGACGACGGTTTGGCCTTGGGCGCGCAGCAGCTGAAGAAGTTCAAGGGACTGCGTAAAGATGGCACTGCATATCCCGACCAGGACGAGTCCAGAGGTCGCAAGCTCGCAAGGTTGCGGGAGAGGAATGTGTTGTACGATGCGACCATTCAGAGTGTCAACTCCATCAAAGACTTGCGTGGAGCCATGCGGGACCCCAAATTCGTCGAAGAACTGGACGGCAAGGTGGATTACTTCCGGGCGCTGAAATGTCTGAACATTTCATACTCTCACACTCTCCTTGGCAATCATCTCAATGCTCTTGCTCTGCTGAAGCGAGCACAGCAGCTACTTTCTCGGCCGGCGCGTGCGGCCACATCGAGTGCCAACGATAGCCCGCCAACCTTGGACCTCCAACCTGCCGCGTTCGACAAGCTAAAAGCCCACATCGACTCTTTGGCCTCTCGCATGCACGCCATTGTCGAAATGCACAGCCTGGAGGCCAATTCAGCAAAAGCAGCGCAAAAGCACATGTCCTCGGCCGCACCGATCGTTCAACGCTTGAATGACTACCCAGCCCCAGGCACAGTGGTGGATCTTACCAACCTCGTGACGTATCCTCCGAAGATTGAGGTGGTCCCGGTCAAGCCGTTGTTCCTCGATGTTGCATTCAACTACATTGACTATCCCGGAAGGACGGGTGGTGAAAAGGAGCCATCGGCGGTGCTTCAGCAGAAGCAAAGCAATGCGGCAGAGGAAGAGAG
Organism: Zymoseptoria passerinii SP63; assembly: GCA_000223825.2. Lineage (NCBI taxonomy): Eukaryota > Fungi > Ascomycota > Dothideomycetes > Mycosphaerellales > Mycosphaerellaceae > Zymoseptoria > Zymoseptoria passerinii. Next base: position 5,844 of record AFIY01000153.1, on the reverse strand, counting down.
CTTTGAGAAATCCGAACAGCCGGCGCCAAGAAAGGGCTGGTTTGGGTTTGGACGATGAAAGGCCAAGCCCGCCGTACCGGACAAATCAGTCGACTCTCCGCCTTGCGCCTATATGCTCAATGCTTTTGTTATGCGCACATTATCCAGATGCAATTGAGTGGGGATTCAAAAGGACGCTCACGAGAACAGGAGATAAAGAACAGAGTGCTTTCCGCGAAGCCACGACGGGCCGGATGTCAAAAAGTGGAGTTCATCACCACATCGTCAATAGCCTTTCACATGGCTGGCTGTGCCGTCCCGTCTGCTGAACGTGGAAGTATAGAGTTTACTGCCACGCAATAAAACGTTCACACGCCATGCGGGGTTCTCGTCTATTTTCCAGCCCTGTGGCTGGCTCCAGAACTCACTCCAATGGCCACGCATCCTCACGAGCCCATGAGAGAAATGTCAGTGCTCTGTGTGTCCGAGCACATCCGTGTGTGACTGCACAAGCGAGATTATTACGACTCCATGACTCGAAGAATCTGCCCCAGCAGCTCGGGTGTCCACATCAGCGGAATATTCGATGCGTTGTTCATGTTCCTCCTCGTATTCCTCGTGCTGGCCTGTTACTTATGCATTGATCGGTGCCGTATGCTGCAGGGAGGAATCGAGATTGCTTATTGCATCGTCAGCGAGAGGGAACCACCGACCGCAACTGCCACGTCTTCTGCGTTTGGCATTCCGGCCATTGGAGCATATCCGTCTCTTTCTATGCATCAGCGGTCCGGCTTCTACTCAGCTGCAGATTCGAGGATCTACACGTTAAAGCAAATGCTGACCAATGAAGCCCTGCATGTCCAAGGGCAGCTTTAGCTACCCCAATTCTGCAAGTCCTTGCGGTGTACTGGTGATCAGCGGCGAAGCTTACCGTACCTGCGCAGAAGTAGTCCATGTGCCGAGCCGAATTCCGTGCCTTTGGTCCAAAGCTCCGACTCGACCCCTTGGACGCTTCTGAGTCGAAAGCACGCCAGGGTTCATTGCACGCACGCACAGCGACAGCACTCATCATTGGGGAAACTGCGCAGCAACCGAGATGAATTCGACTGCGGAAGATGAACGACGGCAGCGGCCAGTCGGGCACCTGATAAAGAAGCAGCTATTCTTCCGCGCCACGTCGAGCTGATCAGCATCATGCAGTTCGTTCAGCGCCGCAAACTTCCTGCGGCAAAAGCATTCCTCGTCCCCGAGTGGGTGTCGTTCCTGCGCCTCTAGACCCCGGACGGAACACTGCACGGATGCAACTGCACGGATGCAGCTGCACGCGAGCCTCGCGGCCGCAGTCGCACGCGGCTACTGTACCGTGTCGAGACGCCTTTGTTCATATCGGTTGAAGCATATATGCACCGTCGTCTAATCTACCAACCGGCGTTCTCCCACTCTCGGCGCGCTATAGGATGTGCTGCTAAATCAGGGCGCTAGCAAGACCAAGGGGCAAACTTGAAATGCTTTTGTTGTCCTCACGCCACATCTTATCCCAACAACCTCTCACCGTGCCATGACCCAGAGTTGACATGCGCCTTGACGGTTTGCCGGTGCCATGATCTTCTTGGCAGACCATAGTGAGAGCTCGCACACTGTCGACAAGAGTACACACGTTGAGACGGTAAAACGAGCAGGAAGAGCTGCTTCATCAAGGCATGTCGACATCACAGATTTGGGAGCGATACACGAGGGTCTCGGCCTAGTGACGGGAGAAGTTTGGCCTAGCAGGATAGCTGATCTCCGACGCTGCCTCCTTTAGGTCTAACAAGTGGATCATTCTCGACTTGCTGGCGGAGCCAAACACACTGCTATAAGACTCCACTCTTGATGGCGAGTCACGGAATGCCACGAGAGCAGCACTGTCATCAGATTATTAGACCAGCATCAGTATTGCGTCCATGCATCCTTCTATCGTGCCGCTTCCTTCCAGTCTACTGCCTATTTTGGCTAGATCAATACTTGCCCCTTTGGGAAAGTGGAAATAATATGCCCATCAAGCAGACAGCCACCATATGTCGATTCGTGGAACATCAGCTGAGCAATGATTCCTCCCTTTGCGAAGGCCCCCGTCTTTGCAAAGCCAATAGAAACATGAAGGAAGACGGGAAGACAGGAGAACACGGAGCCGCTCGAATGATATATAAGACCTCGAAGGGACCCGAGCAGACCATCTTCTTCTCACCATCCAACAGTCAATCGCTTCAATCACCAGTTCAACTTCCAACAACATCACACAACAGACACTCATCTCAACCTACAACCATCAACATGAAGGTCGCAATCATCATCACCGCTTTCGCCGGCGCGGCTCTGGCCAACCCGACCTTCTGGCCATGGAAGCCTTCCCACGGCGGCGGCAGCGCACCAAGCTACGGCGGCGACAACGCCGGCGACAACGCCGGCGACACCTGCCCACCAGCGGACACAATCACCAAATACGAGACCAAATACGAGACCAAGTATGAGACCAAGACCGAATACAAGACCCAGACGAAGACCGTCGAAGTTCCTGTTCGTGCCCTCCTCATTCGCTACTCTACTTTCTGGCACGATGTTCTGACAACCCATCATAGAAGTGCGACCAAACTCCCCCTACAAACCCACCCAGCCAGCCACCAAAGAACAACAACCCTCCGTCGTACACCCCACCCAAGTACAACAACCCTCCCACCTACACTCCACCAAAGGGCTACTAGAGGTCTGCATCAATGGAGGGGCGCAGACGGGGAGTTTCTTTTGTTGCAGGGTTGCAAGACAGTGTTCTGATCGACAGATGACCTGTTCGAAGCTGGATAGAAGTTCATGGTCATGCTCTGGATAGCAGCTTTATTCATAGTCGGAAAAATGTAAGAAAGTGGTCATCTGTCACATGCTTTCTTCCTCTGCACCATTGATCATGTTGTTCCAGATGCAACTGACAGATATTCATCGTTCCGACATCGAACATTCGCAGATCACAAGGACGTCGGCTGCTTGTTGAATGCTGACTGAGTCAAAGCCTTTCGTCGTTGGTGATGCTTCACGAGGTTGATTCCCCACGACGCTGGTGCGAGGTAGCATAACAACATTGACTCACAAGCTCGTCTACAGCCATGCCACATCCCATCATCCACTGCATCTCTTCCCTGGGACAGTATATAATTCCTCTCCCCATCAGACCTTGTTGTCGTCACTATCGAATCCTTGATGAGTCGCCTTTCCATGTCTCGCTCTCTCAACAGCATCACGGCCAGCCGCTTCGACCATGTCCTCATCATCAGCGGCATCCAGACTCCTTCCACGTCTCTCGGGACCAAGCAGAGTGAGCAAGATCACGTAAACAAACACGCAAGCCATGAAGATGCAAATGACTGTTGCGATTGATTAGTCTGGTGATCTCGGAAGCAGGAACAGACGATCGCTTACCCTTTCCGTACTCATCTCGTGCCACACGTTTTCCGTTCGCCGCAATCTTTGGTGGCAGCGGGAACTTCTCTCCAAGCGTGGCTTCGATCGTTGATGAAGCTGACGATGCGAGGTTTCCTAGCTGGTATGATGTACCAACGACAAATGCTCGCAGGCTGCCAGGACTCAGTTCCATCAGATGAATCGGGATAACGCCCCATGCTCCCTGGACACCTGAAAGGAGAGTCAGCAACTCGTTTGATTATGCGGACGGCGCCCGAACTCGAGGAGCTGATGTACGTACAAAACTGCTCAAAGAACGCCGCGACCATAACCCGTTCGTTTGAGACGAATGAGTATGGGTAGAGCAACGTTCCACCGAGGATGCAGACAAGGATGATCGAAAAGCGACGGCCAAACGTCTGACTGAGATATCCAATCGTTATACCTCCGGTAATGGCCCCCAGATTGGCGACAACCTGTGTGATCGTCACGCTATTGGGTGAGAAGTTGTACTGGTTCGTGAGCATGGTCGGGTACAAATCCTGAGAGCCGTGGGACATGAAGTTGAATCCAGCCATAAGCAAGACCATGTAAATCAGCAGCATCCAGTGCTTCTTCAAAGCAACCTTGCCTTCGTTGATGAATGTTTTGCCAATGTTGTCGCCGCTTTCACGAATCCGCTTCCGTTCGTTGTAGGCATCCGTCTCACCCAGGAATAGTCGGAAGATGATGATGAGAACCGGAACAGCAGCACCAAACCAGAAAAGAGGTCTCCAGCCGTGAGGTGTAGTGTTGACGAATGCACGAGCGAAGACAGTCGCAAGGAGGTATCCAAAGGCATAGCCCTGTTGGAGCATTCCGGAGATGATGCCTCTGGCTTTTGACGGGCAGTCCTCGAGTGCCATAGCAGCGACGTTGCCGTATAATCCTCCCATCGCAACGCCAAAAAGGGCACGGACTGCTAGGAACTGCTCATAGGTTTGACAAAACCCGGTGCCCATCTCCAGGACGATGAACATTAAGTTGTTCACTAGGAAGCAGATGAAAGATCAGCATTGACATCCCGTGCTTATCACACACCGCCCTTACGCACCAATGAACGGTATCTTACGACCGTATCGATCGGAAGCAAGACCAAATGTAACTGCACCAACTGATCGAAACATGAGGACTAGTGTAATACCCCAGGTGATGTCCTGGACGGGTGCGTCAGCCATGTCTTCCGTTGAGGGCGGTTCCAGATTGGAACGTGCTGGCAGGCAGATAGTTCCTGTATATGAACGCAGACCTGCTACTCTTCAGTCTTACCTTCTTGGTCTTCCCAAACGTCTCCGCCAGATCCGACACAGTGAGCGAGACCGTGAAGAAGTCGAAGGCGTCCCATGTCCATGCAAAGAACGAGCAAAGGAAGAACATCCACTGCTTCGTATTCAACAGTCCCAGAAGCTTGAAAGGATTCTCGACATTCTCCATCGGAGGCTTGAGAGTCGAGATCCGGGTGGCCAGGTATCTGCCAGTCGACATGCCTTCATAATGGGCTGCATCTTCGTTGCGCGAGACGACATCGTGACGTTCGGTGTATTCGGCTGCCTTTTCCGACATGTTGCCGATGTTCAAGGTACTGGTGATGATGTCAGCATGGCTTGGCTTTGGATTTAAGCATCCGTCAAGCAAAAGCTTGGTATCACGTACTTTGATCGACTACAAGAATCGCCTTTGCAGACTCGCCTCAAAGAGACGAAGCAAAGTGTGCGAACAGCAGGACGCTCGCCCGGGACGCACACTGTTTTGTACCCCGGCCGGAGGACCGCAAGCGGCGGAAACTGAAGGTCGTGAAGCTCCACTCAATCCACTCGCTCTCCGCGACCGGGATCGGCACAATTCGTGTCGTTTCATTGGCCCAGCACGATTGACACGGTTGGCGTCATCCCCGCGAGTGAGGGGAAGACCCCAGCAGTTTCGCAAGAGCTGAGGGTCTGGAGAAGTTTTTCTCGGAGGGGTAAACCAATGAGCAACACTTTCGCTCCGTCGCTTGCCGTAGGCGTGTGTTCTGGAAGGCCCAGTGAGAGGCGACATGCATGAACAAGGCGTCCACGCTCGCGTGACAAGCTCAAAGCTTGACATCGCCAAGCTCGACGTCCAAGGAACGCACCGTTTCATACACACCTCAGTGGTTTGCAACCGAAAGAAGAGGTCAGTCAACGCCCTCAGATGTTTCGCATCAGCTGGTCTAGTTGCTACATCCTGCTATACTCTTAAAGTACTCCTTCTGCTAGTCGACTTCCCCTCGAAGTCCTCGTGACAGGCAGGTTTGACCGATCCACTTGGGATCCCCTCGCTCAAGGGGGATGATAGTTGAGCCGGACTTCAGACTGAGGGGTCATCCCAGCAGGGCCAGCACATTCGGGCAGCTTTTAGAATGAGGCAGGTTCG